>JAHKKF010520004.1:0-18720 GCA_019740295.1 Labeo calbasu | reverse complement strand
TTTTATTTTATTTAATTTCATTTTATTTT
This sequence comes from Labeo calbasu, assembly GCA_019740295.1. Lineage (NCBI taxonomy): Eukaryota > Metazoa > Chordata > Actinopteri > Cypriniformes > Cyprinidae > Labeo > Labeo calbasu. Next base: position 18,691 of record JAHKKF010520004.1, on the reverse strand, counting down.
TTATAGTAAAAGTGTAGTAACTGTGTTTTTTTTGGACCAGCTTGCTGTTTTTTTTTCAGCTGAGTAATTTGTAGCAAAATGGCTAGAGTTAGCAAAATGGCTGAAATGGCTTAAACAGCTTTAAACAGGCTTTATACTTGTTAACTGCTTGTCCCAAGTTTCAGACATTTAAACATAACTATTTTCATTGTGTAGTTTGTTACCGCTACAGTAGACCACACATTGTTTAGGCTACACAAAAATTAACAGTGGTTTTACTGTAGTAAAAGTGTAGTAACAGTGTTTTTGGGCAGATTGATTACCATTTGTATAACCACAGTTTTACTAAAAATACCATGGTTAAATTATTGTTAGTATAGCAAAAAAAAAAAGTTGGTCATAAACTGGTTTAAGCTGAGCTGGTCCTGAGCAGGAGCTAGTTGCTTAGGACCAACTCATAACTAGCTTATAACTAGCTCAGGACCAGCTCAAGCCAGCAGCCGTGCTTCAAAACATACCTAACCAACATATGCTGTTGTTTCAACAGGGTAATTTGTGGTTACTATGGTTTAACTACAATAACTGCATTTTTTTGTTGTTGTTGTTTGCTTTTTTATTTATTTGTAGTAAAACCATGGTTTCTGGCCTTTCTGGCCTTAGTCATACCGAGTTTCCCTAAACTTGACCAGTAAGCCTCTCTTATCTCTGACTGAAAAAAGCCTGTGTGGACTGTCGTTTTACTATGCTTACTCCCGATCGCTTCTGTTATCTCTCTGTGGCTGCGTCTGCACTTGAGTTTTGACAAGTGTAGAGCCCTTATGCACAGCATGCCAGGGCCGGGTGACCTCTGCCAGAGATTGCTGCCCGGTTCATTAATCTCCCAAGGGCCTTGTCCTCTCAGCAAGCTAAAAACACACACAACACATAATACGATCATCACTGCAGAAGTAAAGATAGTCTTCGCACTCTGGGGTCCTTCTTTTTCTCTTTAGGTTCTGAAAAGCAAGGACTACTGTTTCTTTATTCCCCAGCAGGTCCAATCAAAGGTCACTGGTTAGAGAGCGTGTCCAGCTGACATTAGTAAGGTTGGCAGGAACTGTATTATTTCTGTGATATTTTTGCTCATTTATGCCTTTATGATAATGCTGCAAAGACTATTGAAAATACCAGCATGTTTGTGCTGGTTTTGGTTACGGAGGGTTATAGTTTATCTTTTTTTAATTAGTGGTGGTGTTTTAGTTGCACAGTAAAACAGTACTGCTTAAGGTTTTTGTAGATTTTTTTTTTTTCTGAATTCTCTTAATAAATTGTTTAAATGCTTATTTTATTTTATATTATTTTATTTTATTTTATTTTATTTTAAATAAAAGTTATTATTTATTATTATTTATTTATTTATTATAAATTATTATTTATTTATTATTATTTATTAATAAATGTATTATTTATATAAAAAAAAAATATTTTAAGTTTTGCAAGAACAGTATCATTTCTGTGATATTTTTGCTCATTTATGCCTTTATGATAATGCTGCAAAAAACTATTGAAAAGACCAGCAGGTTTGTGCTAGTTTTGGTTACAGAGGGTTATAGTTTATTTATTTATTTATTTTATGCATTTTTTAATTAGCGGTGGTGTTTTAGTTAGCATTAGCGATGCACAGTTAAACTGTTGTTCTGCTTAAGGTTTTTTGTGATTTTTTTTTTTTTTTTTTTTGAATTTTCTGAAACTTTTTCTTTGAATAAAATGTTTAAATACTTATTTAATTACTGTTTCTACAATATAACAGTATAATGTTTTTATTACTGAAAGTATACTTTTACTTTTGGTCAATTTAATGTATCCTTGATAAATAAAAGCATTCATTTATTTGGGGGGAAAAAACAACAAACATTTTTTGCATCTGTAGTTTCACAAGGTGATGAAGCTGGTGGACAAAGATTTTTTTTTTAATAATTAAGAAGCCTGGTGAGGACATCAGCATCCAAAACATACGCTAATGACTAGCTGTGCCGGATTTTCAGCAGGGAGAATCAGCGGGATGTGTCTTTGACATTGAAACGTACGTGTGTGTTTTTCATTTTCTAAAAAGAAATGTAAGTTTTAAGGACAGCTTTATCAGAAGAATCTTTGGTATTTTATAGATCATGTTTTAGTGTTTTGGATGAATTATGCTGTTAGGCAGGACTGCATGTTTTAGTGGTTATAAACTAGTCCTCTTTTTTAGACATTAGTCATTTGATATTAATCATTGCATGCATACTGAATTTAGCGTATAGCTATATACAGTGGCTCAAATGCCACATTTGGATGCCACACAGTTCACTCAACACTTCATCACAGCATCACACTGATTTTTCCTGCTCTTAGAAAGATTGCCAAACTGAGTGCTCTTGACTTTCTCCTCCTAAGAAGACAAATAGCATGGGCAGAAAGTGAAGGCGTTATCTAACGAGACAGTCTCCGTACACACCTGTGATAATAGAAAGGAGCTACTTTACAGCTGCTGAAGACATGCTTTGTCAATTAAACATGCTGTGTATATCTGCGGCTCTTGGTTTGATTGAAGAACCATGTTGGGAAGCATAGTAATTACTTGAACCCCACAGGTGGCCCGGTGAATCATTCTCTCATTACAAAGTGAAAAGGCCCAACATTTGTTTAGAAAGGCCTATAGATTGTGTATAAACAAGCTTTGATTGAACGTGTAAATGTACAGTGGCACCAAATAAGAATCTGACACCTAAACAACACCTAAAAATTGCATTTTATTTTATTTATTGCAATTTCGGCTTTTTCCCCCTGTGACTTCCTGAGATTTAAATTTTTTTTCCTGGCACATAATAAGTAAAAAAAAAAAAAAAATTATGAATTATGCTGTTAGGCAGGACTGCATGTTTTTATTTTATTTTATTTTATTTTATTTTATTTTATTTTATTTTATTTTATTTTATTTTATTTTATTTTATTTTATTTTATTTTATTTTATTTTATTATTTCGGCTTTTTTTCCCTTGTGAATTTCTGAGATTTAAAAAAAAAAATTTCCTGGCACAGAATAAGTAAATAAAAAATATATTTTATTTTATTATTTTTATTTATTTTGTCTTGTTTTGTTTGTATATTATATGGAAGCTTGTTTCCCCTCACAGAAATATAAATTCATAATTGCAAGTTTCCATCTTGCAATTTAGGCTTTTTTCCCCCCTGTGAATTTCTGAGTTTTTAACATTTTTTCCTATCACAGAATACTTATTTTATTTTATTTTATTTTATTTTATTTTATTTTATTTTATTTTATTTTATTTTATTTAGTTTCCATCTTGCAATTTAGGCTTTTTTCCCTTGTGAATTTCTGAGTTTTTTATTTATTTATTTATTTTTTGGCACAGAATAAATAAATAAAAAGTTATTTTCAGATTTTAATCTCACAATTTAGACTTTTTCCCAATTCCAACTGTATATCTCAAACATTTCACAGCTCTTCTCAGATTTGCATGTTTATATTTTTGACTTTTTTATTGCAAGAAATAAAATCTGTTTCATGAGATGTAAACTTACAATTGCAAGAAATAAAGTCAGAACTGTGAGATAAAAAGTTGCAGTTATCTTTTTATTTTTTATCCCATGTCAAAACCAAGCTAACATGATATTCTGTTTGTAGAAGCAGCCAGACCTTGCGCTTTGTCCCGCTGCCATTATATTGACTTTCTTTCTGACACATGATGATTTGGATCAACTGATTTCATTGTGGAAAGCAGTTAAAGTCTTTTTGAATCTCTGTTTGACTCTGGATAAGGTCAAAAGAGCAGGGGTCCAATTACCTCCTCCAACAGCCATGTAAATACCAGCCAAGAGTAGTTTGAACAGCACACCATCCACCCTCCATCATAATCCACTTTTGTGACTCAACTAAAAGATTGTGACATTTCACAGGCCCCAGTTCAGATTCCCGCGTGTTCGACACAGACGGTGCTTAACACTTGACTCAACACCCAGGTCCAGGGTCTGTTGTTACAAGCCCTTTCGTTAAACACCGAAGCCGCCGTTCATTTCGGTTTGATTAAGAACGTCTGCCGCAGCTGCGTCCCCCGTATCTCCGCCGGGCTCGTCTCTGGAGTGCGCCGGCGTGCGCCGAGCCGGACGTCTCTATTAAATCCTGTTTGTGCATGCATGGTTTTATTATTCTGATTTAATACAACAATGCCACCAATATCCATTCTGCTTCCTTCACTTCTTATTTATGCCAGTTTCTGCCTGCCTCCGTCTCGCCGCTGAGGTTGGTGGGACAATGGATATTAAATCAGATTTATTGTGAGGGTATAGAATAGTGTCTGACCTGCTGCTCCGCCATCTCCTCTCCCTCGGCCCGTGGCTCCCCCTCCTCTCGGTGTGCGCCAGAGGCGACAATGCAGCCCTCGCACAATTGATGGCTCTTCAATTTGCTCTTGGGAATTGGTTACATTCCGTCTTGGAATGACACCGGACCAGAAATGGAATTAGGTACAGGCAGCTAAACGTCGCGTTAGAATAATGGTGACCGCCCTCTCTGCCATGCCGATCCGTTCCCTCCGAACGCACACACACATTTAAACAGGAAGTTTAGAGGCACGAAATATGTTCACCTTGACAACTTCTGCTTACCGTGCAGTTTATGAGATGTCAAGATGGGGATGGTTTGGGGGTGGATAGACGGCGCACCGACCTGATTTGCTGTGTTGTGTTTTGTTGAGAGAGCACATTCAGTTTCCATTCGGATGCATTCTGTATCTAACATATCTTGTGGAGTATATTAACCAGCAGTTCTTTAAAACTTATAATGTGAGGTCAAACATTCTGTGGTTGTTTGAGTCTTAATTGGAAAGAGCTTTTTTGTTTTGTCTGTCAATTTTTTGAAAAAATCATAGTCAAAAAGATGTATATATTTAACTCACTTTTTTTGTTAGATCGTTAGGTTCCGACAACACGCCTACGAATCACCCACGGCCTGTTCTGTTGCACATCGCACATAAAAATGTCTGAGTGTGGCAACTTGTTTGGCTGGCTTTACAGAACGTTTGGAAGTAGGAGAAAACCTATTATTAGTCTGCTTGGAAACGGAGTCGTGTTTACAAGGTATCAGATTTTGAGGAAGAACTAATTACTGGATTTGGCAACGTTCATAGCATCAACTCTTTGAAAAAATACTTTCAGAACTTAATTGATATATATGTGAGCAAAACTGCATATTCTAATTTTTGTTATGAGGTATGAGTAGCTTATATATTACTTTTGGGCAGACAAAAATAGTGTCTACAAACATTTTGTGCTTTTTGGTGTGTTTGCTTGAGCAACATGCTACTAACTTGCTAATCATGCTAACAACTGCTAGTAACATGCTACTAATTTGTTAACAATGTTAGAAACACACCAGCAACATGGTAGTAACTTGCTAATCATACTAGCAACATGCTAGTAATTTGCTAATCATGCTAACAACATGCTAGTATCATGCTAGAATCATGATGGCAACATGGAAATCATCCTAACAGGCTAGTAATATGCTAATCATTTTAGAAACATGATAGCAACATGCTGATCATGCTAACAACATGCTAGCAATATTTTAATCATGTTAGAAATATGCTAGCAACATGCTAGTAACTTGCTAATCATGATGGAAACATGCATACTAATTATACTAGCAACATGCTTGTAATTTGCTAATCATGCTAACAACATGCAAGTAATATTCTAATCATGTTAGAAACATGCTAGCAACAAGCTAGTAACATGCTAATAATGTTAGAAATATGCTAGTAACATGTTAATCATGCTAGAAACATGATAGCAACATGCTAATCATGCTAGAAACATGCTAGCGCCATGCTAATCATGCTAATAACATGCTAGTAATATTCTAATCATGTTAGAAACATGCTAGCAACAAGCTAGTAACTTGCTAATCATGATGGAAACATGCTTGTAATGTACTAATTATACTAGCAACATGCTTGTAATTTGTTAATCATGCTAACAACATGGTAGTAACATTTTAACCATGTTAGAAACATGTTAGCAACAAGCTAGTAACATGTTAATAATGTTAGAAATATGCTAGTAACATGTCAATTATCCTAGAAACATGCTAGCAACATCATGCTAGCAATATGCTACCAATTTGCTGACCATGTTAGAAACATGCTAACGACATGCTAGGAACTTGCTAAGCATGATGGAAACATGCTAGTAACTTTTTATTCACACTAGCAACATCCTAGTGATTTGGTAATCATGCTAACAACATGCTAATACCATGTTAATCATGCTAGAAACATGATAACAACAGGCTAATAATGCCAACAAGCTAGTAATATGCTGTGCCTGCTAGAAACATACTAGTGACATGTTAATAATGCTAACAACATGCTAGTAAAAAGCTAGTAACAAGCTAATAATGTTGAAAATATGCTAGCAACATGTTAGTAACATGCTAATCATGTTAAAAACATGCTGATAGCTTGCTAACCATGTTAGTAACATGCTACTAATTTGCTAACCATGTTAGAAACGTGCTAGCAACATGCTAGTAACTTGCTAATCATGATAGCAACTTGCTAGTAACTTCCTAATCATACTAGCAACATGCTAGTAATTTGCTAATGATGCAAGAATAATGCCTTTAATTTGTTAATCATGCTAACAACATGCTAGCAAAATGCTAATCAGGCTATAAACATGCTAGTAACTTGTTAATCATTCTAGAATCATGCCTTTAATTGGCTAATCATGCTAACAACATGCTAGTAACATTTTAACAACATTGTAATCAGCCTATAAAATGCAAGCAACAAGCTAATCATGTTAAAACATGCTATCAGCATGTTAAATCATGTAAGCAATGTGCTAAATCATGATAGCAACATCAACTTTCATACTTTTTCAACTGCTTCAAACTTTCACAAGTCAGGCTTTCTCAAGCCAGCTCAAAATTTGTTCTCAAACTTATCTTATCTAGTTCTAGTATCATGTATTTCAGATAAAACATTGTGAATTTCTTTTGTATCACCTTTATAAAAAGTCCTCATCATAATTCCTTAAAATCATTTAATGTACATTCAGATCATATATGCACTACCATTTAAAAGTTTGCATCAGTGAGATTTATTTATTAGTTTGTACTTTTATTCAGAAAAGCTGCATTGAATTGATCAAAAGTGACGGTAAAGACTTTTGTATGGTTACAGAAAGGTTTTTAAATAAATGCCTTTAGTTTTACATTTATATTTATCAGTAGCATATTATAAATATTTAAAATATCAATTTAAGAAATATTTACTGAGTAGCAATTCATCGTGTCAGATTTCTGAAGGATCATGTGACACTGAAGACAGTGAAGAAATTCAGCTGTGCCATCACAAGAATGAATTGCATTTTTAAATGTTTTACAGTAGAAGAAGTTGTAATAATATTTCACAATATTTCTGGTTTTACTGTAGGTTTGACCAAATTCATGCAACCTTGGTGAGCGTAAAAGACTTTCAAAAAGCATTAAAAATCTTAACAACTCGAGACCTGCTTAAGTATAAGAATAAAAGTTTCATGATATTTTGTCTGTTTGAATATGCATTAACTAATGGTCTGTTAAGCATCATGTATTATTTATAAAGTTACTGTTTGCCTTTGCATAGTACTTATTGGTTTGAGGCAAAGCATTAACTTAGAGACCCTGAAAAGCAGGCAGACTGTTTTTTCTTTCTCCGTTTAACATTCCGCAAGCATATGCGGGAAGGGAAGGCTGTCCCAAAGTGGTACCGTGAAGAGTCTCTCCTTGTGATGTCTGTCAGGCTCTGTCCACATGGTGTTTTTGCGAATGGAAAAATGAGATTTCAAAAGAGTTATTTGTATCCCTCACTTTGTGCTTGCAATTGCATTTCTCATGGGACAAAAACAAACCGAGTCTTATGGCTCTTGTATCATAGCTTGTTTTGCTGCAGGGCAGGTCTGAGAGTTAATCGAAAGTGAATGTGAAAGAAGATATGACAGAGATTTATGACTGTGAAAAGTGAACAGTTTGTATCTGATTGATATTGATTCAGAGTCTAAATAAAGCTAGTTTATCATCACAGTAATCGTTGATCTTTGGCCTTGAGCCTTGGGCTCCGCTTGTTTACGTCTGTGTAGGTTACTTCGATATACTTAGGGGACAAAATTGTCCCCAGAAGTTGGATAATCTTATAAAACTTTCCCTTTGGGATGTGCGGGCATGTCCTCAATTGGAAAAACAGTTTCGAAAATAAGTTTCTATGTTGTAAATATGCAAAATGTTTTCTTTTAGGTATAGGACTGGGCTTTGAGTTACGGTCAGGCTGCAGTAATTAAGCAGTATGTTGTAGAGAGGCCAGGGATTGTTTTCACATGGTGAAATTTTTACAAGGGCTTCAGTAACTGTAAGGTTTTAAGTCAAAAGTCCAATTACACACTTTCTGTTATTTCTAGCAGTGGTTTGCCTGTACAAAGCGGCCCTAAATTAGAGTAATTTTGTGAATTTTATGCTCCAAAGGAAGTAAAAAAGTATCATATTTTTTCTTAAGCTGTTGGGTAAAGGAGCAGACACATTTAAACCACACTAATATAAATTCAGGCAAAAGCATAACTATCAAATCACTGGATTTTCACTGAATGGTTGAACTCTGCTCCTAGAATAATGATATTTTTGATTAATATTGAATCAGGGTTTTAGATGTCGTTCCATCTTGTCCATATTATATATATATTTTTTAGAATTTCTTTTGGTCAAAACAACTGTTTGATATTTTTTCATACATGAACCTTTTCATGAATTTTGTGTTTTACCATTTCATTTACTTTTGTCAGTTAAAATTTAGCTTAAAATATATAGAATAAGCAACAGTTGAGGTCAAAAGTTTACATACACCTTGCAGAATCTGCAAATTGTTAATTATTTTACTAAAATAAGAGAGATCATACACAATACATGTTATTTTTTTATTTAGTACTTACCTGAATAAGATATTTCACATAAAAGACGTTTACATAGTCCACAAGGGTCCAGTTTTTCAGCATTTTTGGGTATTTTAACCCTTTCCAAAAATGACTGTATGACTTTGAGATCTTTTCACACTGGGGGCAACTGAGGGACTCATATGCAACTATTACAGAAGGTTCAAATGCTCACAGATGCTTCAGAAAGAAACACGATGCATTAAGAGCCGGGGGGTGAAAACATTTTCAATTTGAAGATCAGGGTAAATTTAACTTATTTTGTCTTCTGGGAAACGTATCTTTTGTAGCTTCTGAATGGTAGTACTTAATGAAAAAATGTGACATTTAGGCAAAATAGGAAAAATGTACACATTTTCATTCTGTTCAAAAGTTTTCACCCCCCGGCTCTTAATGCATCGTATTTTGTTTTGAAGCATTAGTGAGCGTTTGAACCTTCTGTAATAGTTGCATATGAGTCCCTCAGTTGTCCTCGGTGTGAAAAGATAGATCTTAAAATCATACAGTCATTGCTGGAAAGCATTCAAATACACAACAATGCTGAAAAACTAAAGAATCTGTGGGACCTGAAAGACTTTTTTGAAAAACAGTGTGCAGTTTAAGTGTTCAGGACAAAGAAGGGACTCATGAACAACTATCACTAAACAAACAAACAAACAAACAAAACATAGCTGTGGATCATTCAGGTAACAACACAGTGTTAGGAGTCAAACGTATGTAAACTTTTGAATAGGGTCATTTTTGTAAATTTAGCTACTTTTTTCTCTTGTGGACTATATGTAAATGTATTTTATGTGAAATATCTTATTTAGGTCAGTACTAAATAAAAAATAACATGCATTTTGTATGATCCCTATTATTTTTGTTAAATAATTAACATTTTCCAGATTCTGCAAGTGTATGTAAACTTTTGAGCTCAACTTTATTTAATGGCTAGTTTCCATTTCCCAATTCTTTTAACTGAATTTAATTTTTTGGGGGTGATCTATCCCTTTAAAAACTTTACTTTAAAAAATATCCACTATAAAGACAGACAACTAGCTCCATTTCCTCTCTTTATGCTCTTTTACATGGCTAAGCGTATGTGTTTTGTGCAAGTACTTGTTAGCTTTCACTCTCATTCTGTTCATTGTACAGGTCACTGAACATTTTTGTAACTTTGTCTTGCATATCTGCAGCATTTACGTATCTAAATGTCTTTATGAACAAAATCCATTATTTTCCTTCCATGCAGTTCCCATTCTGTTCATTTAAATTTTTTTCCCACTGCAAAGAGCAGTGCATTTTGTTTCTTTGTCCATTCTTCCCATGGTTCATCATGTTCCATTAAAGAGAAAATTGTTCTGCTTAATGCACCGAGCTCAGGTACCTACGGTGTGTGGCGTCCAGTAAATGGAGGAAGATTAGAGGCATTACGAAGTAAAACTTTCAGAGATGAGTTCAGCATATCTCTAGAGAGTTTTACACCATGATGGATAAGTGGTTGCTGCGGTTTTATGAGCCGGTGTGTTTGTGGTTAGGCAGCGTGGTACAGATCGAGACTTCTGTCTTGAGCTGGAGAGATGGTTTAGAAGTAGGTGAAGATGTGGCAGAGGAACAAATGCGGTTCTCCCTTCCGCCGCTGTATGGGCCGGCACGTTTCAGCAGCTTGAATGCGTAAATATCCAGGTCGATCCATCATTTCAATGCTCCACTCCTAGAAACCTGCATCTGATGCTCATGGATCATTAAACCCTATGCTTTCACAAACCTTCACACAGGCAAGAGAGTTCAAGAGTCCCTCTGAGGCTCGCACGTGTTCCTGCCGAGATGCAATAACCAATCTAACCTAGCAAAGTCAGATTTGGTTAAATTAATGTAGCGTCAAGAAACAGAGCCTGTGTTTTATGGCTTTTGGAGAGGTTGGTGCTGTAGAAGGCATGGTGTAGTTTCTGTGCAGTGTCAAAAGATTTTTTCTGTCTTATCTGTTAAGAAGGTTACATGCTGTCTGTGCAAACATGCTGTTTTCTCACAGTGTTTCTAGTTGGACAGTGATGAGATCACTCACACACTCAGTCCAATCCATCCTTACAAATCCACAGGACTTTCTAAATCTTATACCCTTGTTTTGAGTTTGCTGCTTAGCAATATTTGCAGTGTTTTTTTTGGAAACCCGTCTCTGACTTTTTATCTCAGAATAGTGAGATGTAAACTGGCATTTGCGAGTTATAAAGTCAGAATTGCAAGAGAACTTACAATCGCAATTATGACTTTTTTCTCACAATTCTGAATTCTGAATTTTTTTTCTTGCAATTCAGACTTTTTTTTTCAGAATTGTGAGATATAAACTTGCAATTGCGAGCTATAAAGTCAGAATTGCGAGATTAAATCTCACGATTGCAGACTAAAGTGCAGTTCTGAGGGGGGAAAAAACTGATATGTTCTCATATTTGTGAGTTTAACTCGCAAGTTTTTTTTTCTTGCTATTGCAAGTTTATATCACGCAATTCTGAGAAAAAAGTCAGAACTGAGTTCATATCTTGCAGTTCTGACTTCATTTCTTTTTTCTGACTTTTTTCTTTGAATTGTGTGATATCAACTTGCAATTGCGAGTTATAAAGTCAAAACTGCAAGATAACAACTTTGACAATTATGACTTTTACTTGCAAATGCAAGTTTGTATCTCACAGTTCTGACTTGTTTCTCGCAATTCTGACTTTTGTTCTCAGAAATGAGTTATAAACTTGCAACGGCAGACTAAAGTCCAGTTCTGAGGGAAAAAAAAACTGATACAGTATGAACTGTTACATATAAACTTGCAATTGCAAGTTAAAAAGTCAAAATTGCGAGATAAAAACAAATAATTCTGACTCTTTCTCGCAAATGCAAGTTTGTGTCACACAATTCTGACTTGTTTCTTGTGAGATTGTGAGATATAAATTTGCAACTGCAGACTGAAGTCCAGTTCTGAGGAAAAAAAAAACAAAACATTTTTTACTCTTGCAAATGCAAGTTTATATCTCACAATTCCGACTTTATTTCTCACAATTTAGTTTTTTTCCCCTCAGAATTGTGAGATATAAACTTGCAAATGTGAGTCATAAAGTCAAAATTGCAAGATATAACTGACTTTCTCGCAAATGTGAGTTTATTTTGCAGTTCTGACTTTTTTCTCACAATTGCTACATATAAACTTGCAATTGCGAGTTATAAAGTCAAAACTGCAAGATCAATTCTGTAATTGCAATTCTGACTTGTTTCTCGCAATTCAGACTTTTTTTTCCTCAGAATTGTGAGATATAAACTCGCAACTGCAGACTAAAGTCTAGTTCTGAGGGGAAAAAACTGATATGTTCTGACTTTTTCTCAGAATTGCATGATATAAACTTGCAATTCTGAGAAAAAAGTCAGAACTGAGTTTATGTCTCACAATTCTGACTTTTTTCCTCAGAACTGTGAGATATAAACTTACAACTGTGAGTTATAAAGTCAGAATTGTGAGGTAAAAACGTGCAATTCTGACTTTTTTTCTCACAATGTAGACTTTCCCCTTGCAATTCTGACTTTTTTCTTTCAATTTTGACTTATATAAACTTGCAAATGCGAGTTATAAAGTCAAAATTGCAAGATAAAAACTCATAATTTTGACTTTTTCTCACAAGTGTGAGTTTGTGTCTTGCAATTCTGCCTTTTTTTCTCAGAATTGTGAGATATAAACTCACAACTGCAGACTAAAGTCTAGTTCTGAGGGGAGAAAAAGCTGATATGTTCTCAGAATTGTGAGTTTAAATTTAAGTTAAATCTCAGAATTGTGAGATATAATCTTGCAATTGCAAGTTATAAAGAGATAAAAACTCGCAATTCTGACTTTCTCGCAAATGCAAGTTTGTATCTCGCAATTCTGACTTTTTTTCCTTACAATTCTGACTTTTTACTTGCAATCCTGACTTGTTAGCTGAATTGTTAGATATAAACTTGCAGTTGCAAGTTACGAAGTCAGAATTGCCAAATAAAAACTATTTTTTATCTTGAGTTTGTATCTTGCAATTTTGACTTGTTTCTTGTAATTCTGACTTTTTTTTCTCAGAATTGTAAAATATATAAATTCACAACTGTATGTTATAAAGTCCAGTTCAGAGGGGGAAAAAATTCAAAATAGCGAGTTTAAATCGCAAGTTTTTTTTTCTTGCTATTATATGATTTATATATGATTTTAGCTCATGTTAAAGACTGAGATACTAATACTTAATGTTTTTAAATGACCCAGTCATGTTTATACATGTCTGTGTTTTGTGTCTTTCTATTAAAATTTCACAAATTCTATATTTCTTTCATTCTAATTGCTAGTAGCCTATTTACACTGTTTAACACATAAATAATTCTTTCTGTTGTGCAGTTGCATTATGGGCCGTTAACGTGTTATGCTCATGATGGAGTGATATCAGAGTGATCCTGAAGTGAGAAAAAACACAGATGCTCTGACTTTCGAAAAAATATATATTTAAAAACAATAAACACGGCTCGTTCTAGGCATTCAGTCACCTCTGCTCTGTGCTTCACGCCATTCACTATTTAAATCAGTCTGTATGTCTCATTTGAGTGGAGATTTGCTTTGAATAAAGCACTTAATTGACTACATCCAAAATAACAGGCTATTAATTGCAATGATTAGCTAATGACTCATTCTATAACTGTAATCATAAATCCATTATTCCACATTTATGCTTCTGCAGTTGCCAAGCTATAGACAGCGTTGTGCCTGAATCACCTTGAAACTTCCTATGCCTCTTCTCTGAATAATTCACATTGTGCTTCCTATTTTGTTCTGTTGTGTGTTTTCATGGCTGTTTTATCTGATGCGGTGTGTTTTTCTTGGATATGAGGTTTTAAAGGTCTTGCTTCAAAAACCGCACTGTTAAAACAGCTCGAAAATGTAAGCGTAACTTGATTCAATAAAGCGTCAGCCGCTGCAATAGCACAGCTGCCGCACAGAAGGAAAGTTGCTTTGTGTTCTCATAGCGTAATACTCTCAAGCAAATAGCACAAAATGGGTTTTGCCATTCTGAGCGTGCAAGAAATTGAGTTATTTGTCAGAATTGAGAGACTGGATTGTAACACGCGCATGACAGACAGGTAATCAAGTCCTACGTGATACGAGGCAGACCGCACAATGGCCGAGATAGGAGTCCCGACACCTTTGAAACGGCCTAGAAATTTTAAGCTGCCAGCCTGATCCCACTAACCTATTCCTGGCCGACACCGTATTGAAATTTTCTCCATTTCCTCGGCATCAATATCACGTCTTTCTTTGTTATGTTTAAATATAACCCTACGCGACTGACTCCCTCACCACATCTGCTTGTCTCAGTGCTGTTTTTCCTGCATTATCTAAGAACTTCCACCTGTCTGTCTGTCACTTTCCTCTACGTGGCGCATAATTGTCAATCTCCTCTTGTCGGATCTCTTGTACTCTGACAACTTAAAGTGACAATATTGTAAAATTATCTTCCAATTTTTTTTGTGCCTTCAGTTACTTGGCATATTCTTTCTCTTTTGTGCCTTTCAGATGTTTTTTTCTCACTAAGAAAAAGGCACTCATGTTAGCATTGATTATCTGAGATTAAAACGAGTTGAAAAGGAGAGGAAGTGACATGCCTGCGGGGTGAATTGATTGTAGTTGGAGATAAACTTTCTCAGCTTTGCTAATTTAGAAGTTTAATAGAATTTTATGCAATATATTTAATAATGAACAGACAGTAAGTTTGCCTACTTTCAATGAGGTCAACAGACAGAATGAAATCATTTTGTTTCTTTTCACACTGTCAGATTATAAATTCGTCTATTAATATTGGAGAATTGTATAAAGGCAATTTGTTTCTTTTGTGCGCAGGTGTGCGGCTGTTTTTTTCATTGATTGATAATGGAGTTCTTACTTCATTGAGCGAGTATGTAATGTATTCATTTCGTATTATGAGATATATATTAATATATTCAGAGGGCAGTGGAGCAGAAAAGCTTTCGAATGGTTGGTAATAATGAAACGGTTGTTCTGTGGTGTTCTGTCCTACAGTATAAACTATTCTGCAATGGTTTGGCTTTGCAGTTATCAGCATTAAACATGAATTGAACAGAGAGGTTTTCTAATGTATTAAACAGAAGCATTAGCAGTAGGTAAGACAGTTAAAGTTTTATATGTTATTACATAAATACAGAATGATTGTATGAATGTTTGATACCATGTGGAAGGTTATTGATTATTAGAGTATTTCCTGTTACAGTAGTTGACCTGTCTGGAAGTGGTTGGGTCATATGGGTCAGTCTGCATACTTCATATGTAATTGGATGAAGGTGGTATCAAACAATTACACAATATGTTATGTCTGATACTACATGACTTCAGACAGCCACTGGAGATGTTGGAACTCGGTTGTTTTAATATTTTTTAACCGTGCGAACAGGGATGTTCAACATTCAGAACTAAATAGAACAACAAAAAACTACAGAATTTGACATGTAAAATTAACTTATGAATTGAAAATCTTATGAATTTGAAATTAGATAGATAGATAGATAGATAGATAGATGCAAGTCCTGTGGTCATTTTATTGTTATTATAATATATTAATAGTGTTTTTTTTTACTGGTATTTTAATAATTATTTGGAGATTTTTAGATTTTATTTTATATTTAGAGTTTTCTCTTTTTTTTTGTAAATGTTATTAATTTTATGTGCTTTTAAATTTTTTTAGGTTGCTGTTTATTTTTATACCTGTTTCAGTTTAGTTTTATTTTATTTTCAGTCCAGTGCTTCAACTTAAATTTATATAGTTAAATATATATATACAGTATATATATATATATAAATATTCTTAAACTTATAAACTAATTTCTCGTTCTTGTTTAACTTAAGTAATAAGTAATATATTCTATTTCAGTATGGAAGCCATTTTCTGTCACTTAATAATATAATAATAATAATTATTTTAAAAAAAAGGTATTTGTGACCTTTTATCTCATGATTCTGACTTTTTCTCGCAGTTGCGAGTTTACATCTTGCAATTCTGACATTTTTTAAAAAAAAAAAAAAAACTCAGTTCTGAGAAATTTGGACTTTATAACACGCGACTTAAGTCAGAACTGTGAGATACATATATCGCAGCTCTGTGAACATATCAGTCTTTTTTTCCCTTAAAATTGGAGTTTATAACTTGAAAATGCAAGTTTATATTTATATGTACTTAAAAGTCAGAATTGCGAGATATAAACTTGCAATTGCAAAAAAAAAGTCTCACAATTCTGACTTTATTTCTTGCAATTGAGTTTATATCATGCAATTTTGAGTAAAAAAGTCAGAATTATGACTTTATATCTCGCAATTCAGACTTTGTAATTCGCAATTGCGAGTTTATATTATGTAATTCTGAGGAAAAAAGACAGAATTGTGAGTTTATACCACGTAATTCTGACTTTATAACTCGCAATTGCGAGTTTATATCTTACAATACTGAAAAAAAAAACAGAATTGTGAGATAAATAGTCGCAAAAACCAGTGGCAGAAACAGGCTTCCATAATTTCAGCTTTATTTCAATAAGCAAAAGTATTTTAATTGTTTTAGCTAAAAATAATAACCCTGGTGTGGCCTGTTCAGTTCAAATTCACACTCATGAACTGAAAGCCACTTCTTCAGTTCTTAATTTCGCTCAACCCTGCGTGAAGGCTGTATGTATAGTATGTAGAATGTTATTTATTTCTCCATTTTTGTGAAAGCAGACAGCTTTTAACATAATGTCTCACCATGAAGAAGTTCAGCTGCTTTTTAGGTTCACAGTGTTATAGAGATGAACAGCAAAGCTCAAGGGATGTTGTGAGAGGTAAATTATAACCATTACCCCTGGTTTTCCTTTTTCTTCTGCTTTTAAAGCTACTCTAGTGTGGTAACCTTTAAGTTCCTTTTTACTTTCTTCGGGGGTTGAACAAAAGACCAGCTGTCGATTATTTTGGGAGAAGACAGCATCAGGAGTAAATATTGATTCAGACAAAATGGATTTTTCTGCTTTCCCCTCTGGAGATGATAAAAAAGGAAAACAGGAGGAACCTTTCACAGCTCGTTCAGTGGCCTTTTAACGTGCTTATAAAATGGTATTAAAGAGTTTGATTCTGAGGGGGGAAAAAAACACGAGCGCACAGCCTCTGTTGTCATTAATCACGCCAACAGTAGGAGATTTAACAGTAGGAGAACTGGAGACGAACAGACGTGGGGAAATGAAAGGACCCAGATCAAACGTGCAGATGTATCAAATGATCTGAAAAGACACGTAATTTGCATATCTCTTTTGTACCGCCGGTTGTGCTCCTTTGAGCTTGGCTTAAGCGTCTCATTGGCATTGTTGACAGGGAGGAATTTTATGCTCCTTCGGAAAACGTTGTTAATTGGAAGGGTTTAAAACACAAAAGAAAAGCAAGAGGAAGAGATCCGTGAGATTCAATCACCGAATTTTACCAGAGAGGGAAAGAAGTCCAAATATCACGAGACGAGTAAGTGCTGTTTACAAGCTAAGACAAGAAGTCAAACCGTTTGACTTCTCTGGTAAATTCCCGTGAATCACTAAATACGGTAGCCAGGGGTAGAACGCTACAACATTTTCCATAAAACACAGATCGCTAGGGCCTCCCAGGAAGGGGGATAAAGCAAATACCATGTCAGCAGCAAAATATTGGGCCTGTAGAAGAAGTAGAAAAAGTGGACGTCTCGTTCGATATCTTTGCAGCTCCCCCATGAATATCGCCCAGTAGTTTGATCTGCTCCCTCAAAATGTCTGAAGAAATCTTTCTTCTCCGCTCTCAATCCACTATTGAATCTCACTGAAAGGAAGAAGGAGGGCTCCTTCATGGGTTGGAGGGCTTATTGGCAACTTTGCCCTTTAAACTGATGGATGGTGTGACCGTGGCTGGATTTGACGGCGAGACTTGAGCAGATAATCGGGAAAAAGAACGCAATCGCTCACGCCGACCGTATCTTGCATTCAGACGCTACTGTGGAAGGGCTTAGCACCAGGGGAAGGTTGTTTGGGCGTATGTGAGTTATTGCTAGCTTTGCTGGCTAATCTTGTCCATTCCTCTCTGCCACGGCCCTGGTGAAGGAGATGAAAACAGAAACCTGACTTTGGGACTCTTTTGTACTTGCTTATCCCCATATTGGATGGCACCCTCTGACCCTTAATACACGTCCTGGGGTGTTGCGGTGCCATATGAGTTGATGGCACAATTGTTGTGAGCGAATTGTCACCTTCTCACTTCTGATGTTGATGACCTTACTGACCCCGAGCCAAATTCAGCAGTTATCAAAGAAAGTGCAGCTACGATATTGAACCACTGCTGCTGGACTTACTTAAATGTCATGGCAAAATATCATTCAGCCATCGAAATCATTTTGATATGCTTAGATTAGTTTTTAACACTTTAGTCAGCTTGTTCTGTGTTACTGGAGTTGTAATGTTCTCAGGTGAGTGATCAGCTTCTTGAGAAGACATTTAGCCCATTTAATTTTAAATTATTGCCAGGTTTTAAGTGTATGCGTTTTACTTTTGGGCAGAATAATGAAACAAGCTTGAGTGCGTTTTATGAAAAAGATTTTTAAAGGGGTCATCGGATGCTAAGTTCACTTTTTCATGTTGTTTGAACATTAATGTGTGTTGGCAGTGTATGTACACATCTACCCTATAATGATAAA
>JAHKKF010520002.1:0-21289 GCA_019740295.1 Labeo calbasu | reverse complement strand
GTACCAAGTTTATGTGCTAAATGTAATTTTGTTTAATTTATAATAAAGTAAAAAATAAAATATTTTTTATGTATTTTAAAATAATAATAATAATAATATTAATAATAATAATAATAATAATAATAATAATAATAATAATAATAATAAATAAATAAATAAATACATAAATAAAAATAATAATAATAATAATAATAATAATTATTATTATTATTATTATTATTATTATTATTATTATTATTATTATTATATAAATTTTGTATATTATTATTATTATTATTATTATTATTATTTAAATAAACTAAAATAAAATAAATAAAATACTAGGCTATTTTGCCATTTCTAAAAAAAGATGCTACACAATTGTAGAATATGGTCAAACAAAAAAACAAAAAAACAAAACACAAACAAACAAAAAACAACAGAATACATAAATGAACACAAACAAGCCTTAATAATCTGAAATTATGCATCTAATTTTTTAAGTGAAGAGAGCAAAACCAACAAACAAACAAATGCATTTTTTTATTTGTGGATAATTTTGGCTGTTTAATGTTGGAAATATTTGGTAATAATATTGAATAATGTGAGACTGACAAGCTATTTTTTGTACACCGGACATTTTTGACTGGGAACACATTATGAGGGTTAATAACTGAAATCAGCTTTCATTGATATATTTTCTAAATCTTAATTCTAATTGTATTTTTTTAATTTATTCTTTCAATTTATTTCAATTAACAACAATAATTTATTGATTTTAACTGACAATAACAACACTGTCACATTGACATACAGTGTGATCCAAAAGTCAGGGACCACCAGTTAAGAAGCTTTTTAGCATTTTTAATACATTCCTTCATTAATATTTTTAGGTTTTGTGTAAACCATGATAATTATGTTATCCAGCATGATTATTAAGCTTTGAAAGGGCATTTGTACCTTTTGTACAATGTTTATGTGCTCATTGTCACAAATTTACTTACAAATGTACAGATAATTGAATGTTTCTTACTCATTTTTTCATCATAACGTTTTTGTTTCATTCCTAAAACTTTGTTAAAACTTGATTTTGTATTCAAAATGTAATCCTAGATGTTGTAACACTGCTGCTTGTATATTAGAGCGGAATAAAACAAGTTTTATTCTTGTCGAAGCAGTTTTTCAGTTTCAGGTGGGACTGTGAGGTATGAAGGCGGCTTGTGTCGCAATCACGGTTTCACTTACTGGAGCTTTTTTATCTATAGGCTTGATGACAAACTTCTTATCGTTGAAGGAAATGTTTCTTATTTCACTCCAGGGGAATCCAATTTTCGGAGTGAGCCTGTAAAGACAATGATGAAATCGTGAGAGATGTTCTGTATTCATACCGAACATACAGTCACACAAAACAAAACTGTAGGGTGCATGAAACACGACATATGAATTCTCATTTAAATAAACGTGTACGACAACGGTCAGTCCTCTGGTTGCTGATCGAGCAAAAATCTAAATATCAGCACTGAGATGAGTTTGTAATGGAGTGAGAATGCTGCAGCACAGGCATGACGGTCCGACGCCGAGATACTCAAGGAATGCAAAGACAAGGACGGGCCCGTGATTAACGTGAGCGGATGACATCATCGCAGTAAGGAGTGTGCCGTGTGATCTCTTTGTGGAGCTCATGGGAGTGTCGTTACAGCTACGCCTTCTAACGTGCATGTCACACCGTCTCTATGCGTAGCCAAGAGAACACAAAGCTTTAATGGCCCACCTCGCATGACACACCACAAACATTCCCTAAAACAAATGACATAAATGGCTAAAATAATTATGATGGTAAGAAAAATGGTATGTAAAATTATTTATTAATCTTTGTTAACCTTCATGATAACACTTTACAATAAGGTTTATTAGTCAACATAAGCGAACAACTTTACTGAACATGAAGAAAGAATGAACAATACTTCTACAGCATTTATTAATCTTAATGTTACCTTCAACATTTACTAATGCATTATTAATATATAAAAAATAAAGTTGTGCTTGTTAACATTAGTTAATGCACTGTGAACTAGCACGAACCAATGAACAACTGTATTTTTATTAACTAATATTAACAAAGATTAATAAATACTGTAATAAGCGTATAGTTCATTGTTTGTTCATGTTAGCTAATGCATTAAACTAATGGAACCTTACCACATTCATTAGCTGTTCAATGTTAATGTTAGTGCTCTCAAACGATTAATCGCGATTAATCGCATGCAAAATAAAAGTTTGTGTTTACATAATTCTGTGTACTCTACAAATATACACATATATATACATATATAAAAACACACACACACACACGCATGTCTATATTTAAAAAATGTTTATATATTAAAGTTCAGATGCAAAATCCAAAATTCAGATGCAAAAGTGCTGTCTGAAATTTTCCTCTAAAATGAGCATTTTTACCAGGTTCCTATATTTATGTTCAGATTTTTTACCTTTAATTGCATAGAAAATGACCTATACATTGCCATTATGGGAAAATTCCTGAACCTAAACATAGAAGCTTGATAAAAATGCTCATTTCAGATAAAAATTTCAGACGGCACTTAGATGTATTTGCATCTGAACTCTGCATATAATATAAATATGAACCTAAATACATGCATGTAAATACACGTAAATATGTTCTAAATATATACTGTATGTGTGTATATTTATATATACACATAAATACACAAACACACACACACACACATTAATTAGGTAAACAACTTATTTTGGATGTGATTAATCGTGATTAATCGTTTAACAGCACTATTAATGGTAACACTTTACAATATTATTAGATAACATTAGTTATTGCATTAAGTAACAATGAACAGTACATTTGTTACACTGTTTATTAATCTTTGTTAACATTCATTAACTGTTCATTGTTAATATGGTAACACTTTACAATAAGGTATCATATTTTAACATTAGTTAATGTATTAACTAACATGAACAATACATTACACTATTAATCTTTGTTAATGTTAGGTAATAAATACAGTTCATTGTTCATGTTAGTTCACAGTGCATTAAATAATGTTAACAAACACAACTTGTGATTTTAATAATGCATTGGTAAATACCAAAATTAACATTACCTAAGATTAATAAATACTACAAGTATTGTTCATTCTTAGTTCATGTTAACTAATACAGTTAACTAATGTTAACTAAGAACATTATTGTAAAGTGATACCATTAATTTTAACTAAGCAGATACAAATATTATTTTAATAATGTATTAGTAAATGTTAAAACCAACATTAACTAATATGAATAAATGCTGTAGAAGTGTTTTTCATTGTTAATGTTAACTAATGCAGTTAAATAATGTTATCTAATGTGACTTTATTGTAAAATGTTACCATTTCAACAACTGAAGCAAATATGATAGTTTAACGTAATAATAATAATAATAATAATAATAATAATAACAACAATAATAAATACAAACAGAATAATATAAATTCTTTTCCATTGAGATTATTAAATTTCATTTAAATTTTTCATTTAAATATTTTAGATTTGCAATAGTGCCGTCAAACAATTAATCGCAATTAATCGGATCCAAAATAAAAGTTTTTTAGTGAGTATACACACAATCAAATAAAGTATATACTTTGGAAATATTTGCATGCATTTACATGTATATATTTATATTCATATAATTTATATTACATATAAATATATTTAATATAGTTAATGAATAATACTTTTTTTTTTTTAAATACACACATGCATGTGTATATATTTATATATACACATCAATATACACAGTACACACACATATATTATGTACACAAAAACTTATTTTGGATGCGATTAATCGTTGCCAGCATTAATTTGCAACTATGGTATTTCGGTGTATTTATGGTACGTTTACAGGGTACAGCAGTATAGGAAGAGAAGAGGTGATAGAATGCAACACAACTCTAGACAGTTTTCCCTATCATATATTTGATATAATTTACATTTTAAAGAGGCCATATTTTTTTTTTTTTCAATTGGCTCTAGTGGGAATTGAGTTCCAGAAACACTATCATGCGATTTGGTCTAGGTGGAATAGAGCTGCTAAAACGTGTTTGCTTAGTTTTTCCTCTTGTGGACAGAAGGAATACAATATATCAAGTAAAATATTCTACCTTTTAAATTAAGGAAAATGCTAAATTGTATTAAAAACTTTTACATTAAAATAAGTATTATTATAGCAATTATAGGTTTAAGGTGTCCTTTTTATACTGCAATTACACAAATAAGTACTGAGTAATACTAATTAACAGTCTGAACTTAATATAGGGTTAGGTTTGGTTTATGGTTAATTGCTTGTAATTATGCATAATTTCCTGTTATTACTATAGTAAGTACATGTAAAATGTGCAACAAGGACACTGTAAAAAAAGTTCTGCCCAATTATATAATAATAATAATAATAATAATAATAATAATAATAACAACAATAACAATAATAATAATAATAATAAAGATGATTCATTTTCAAAGATAGGAAATCAGCAACACTTTACAATAAGGTTCATTAGTTAACATGGACAAAAAATGAACAATACTTCTACAGCATTTATTAATCTTAGTTAATATTTGTTAACATTACTCACTGCGAGTTACTCACTGAACATTACTTCCTTCAAGTTAGTTAATACATTAACTAATGAAACCTTAATGTAAAATGTTACCAATAATTCTAATAAAACCTAATTGAATAATTCTCTAAAATTCTATTAGAATAGTTTGTTCTTCCTTTAAGTACTTACTGTTCTAACATTTGTTTGATGGTGATATTGGAAAAAGAAAGCAAACAAAAACACCTTGTACTGCATTTTGCCATTGATTACTACATTTTCCATCATTTCTTATCATAATGTTGTGTTAAACTATGACTGCATGCTTTTTGAGACTGACATGTTGTAGTTAAGACAGTTCATTTGAAACAAATGTGAAGCTAAGGATATGGGCCACTCAGCAGATACCTTGAAGCTGAAACGCAACACAAGCAAAGACCAGTGAATGTGAACTATTTCACAGGTTGTTGTGCAACGTGGTTTTCTTATCTTTACATGTGTGTACTTGCGAAGCCTTCTCTCAGTCGCATACACAATCCTTGCCCAACGTTTTCAAGGACTGCATAGCTTGAAAAACCAGTCTTTGTTGCTATGGTTAAAATAGAGGGCATTGTGGGGAAAAAGCCATTAGTCGCCACTGCACTCACGTACACACACAGATCTCTGTTCGTGGAAAGAAGAGTACCATGTTCTAAGGACAATGTCCTCAAACCAAACTAAATCACAACACGTCATTGGGGGAAAAAAAAAACAAAAAAAAAAAAACAAATCAATAAATCACACACACACACAAAACCACTCCTTAATAGCTTGAATTTCACAGACTGGTGTAAATTAAGAGAAGCTGATGTATGTGTAGGCCAAAGGTAATACCAAGTAGGTTGACATACCACAAAAATACCATGGTATTATGGCAACTATACAGTACATGTAGTATACCATCTAATACTATTATTTTATCATAGTGGCACAATGTAAAGGGAGAGAATTTACATCGCATGTAAAAGAAGGGAAAACAAGCTGAAGTTGAAATAGCAGTTGAGATGTGAATAATGTCAAATGAATGTAGGGAAAGGCTGAACTCACTTGTCGTCTCTCTCATAGATATTTAGGCCCAGGGCATCCACACCCAGCCACAGCTCCGTTCCCTTCTTGTTCTTGATGTCAAAATAGTTCACCCCATACATTTCCAGATCCTGAGCAATTTTCAAATACTCAAGCATTGCGTCCTCTCTAAGATAGGAAAATAAACAGTTTATAGTAGGTGACCGAAATCTTTTAGCATAGTATATGTTATTTTATGGTAACAGTGTAGTCATAACTAGGGTTTTACACATTATATAATATTTTATATATTACATAACCATATGGTATATCTTAAAATTAAATAATCTAGAAAATTAAACACTAAAGCCACTTCAACTACTTAAACTAACGCTACACTAAAGCTAAATATATATATTTTTTAGAAAAATAAAACATGAAATAAAACATTTAGATTTAAAAACTTAATTAAAAATGATGTCTGTACGACTAATTACAATACATTTTAGCTGTAGCTCTTAAATTACTACAAAAGTGAAATAAATAAATACAAAAGCACATTAAGTTATCAAAACTTTACTAAAATTAAAAATAAATAAATCACTAAAATTCAAATTCAAAATATAAATAAATGAATAT
Source organism: Labeo calbasu (assembly GCA_019740295.1). Taxonomy (NCBI): domain Eukaryota; kingdom Metazoa; phylum Chordata; class Actinopteri; order Cypriniformes; family Cyprinidae; genus Labeo; species Labeo calbasu. The sequence goes on along the minus strand of JAHKKF010520002.1, from coordinate 15,002 downwards.
TAATACTGATAGTATTAAAAGAAAATACTAAAATAGCATCAAAAACTGAATAAAAATTTTAATATAGATTAAAAGCTAAAATTAGCTGATATAGGCACTTCACTTCAGAAAGGCGAGACGTTAGCAACCATAAACATCCTACAGTTTACACTGGACTTACCAAGTCACGTCTATAATTGCATGGTATACTGTATAATGTCAAACCACCAGTGTCTAAAGACACTAAATAATTAATATATCAAGCAAGTCAATTATTAGGCATTAGCAGTCAACAAATGTGCTTGACTGACCGGCTGACAGAAGCGTCTTCTTGTTACCACAATCTACATATCATTAAGGCCCATTTACACCAAGGACATAACTATAAATAACTATAACTTCTGAGAGGACTTCAACCTACTTGAGCATTCCACGATGTTCCTCATGCCACACCTGAATCCTCTCCTCCCACTGGTCCCGTGACAACTTGTGCTGGTCTAGAACTCTGCAATCAAGCAACAGGAGGGAAAAACACTCATTTTCAATGTTTCCAAATCTTTATCTATTATCCAGGGCCAAGTGCTGTTGAGAAATGATGGCAGATTTCAAATCGTATACTTCCAGGAGGACACGTCCTAGTTAAGCCAGTCCTGCATGTCTCACCGTTGGGGCAGGAGGCGATCTGAGGTCAGGTATCCAGGTCTGTGCACTTCCTTGCTGAAATCGCCAAATTTGGCCTGCACCGAATAGGAGGCCAGAAGCACCGCAGTCTCTGGAGGACAGTAGATATCGTCACTCAGAATGCCGTCTTTCACTTGCATGAAGAACAGCTTTTGGGTGATATCCTGGATCAGCTCATCCGCCACATCTTCTGGAAAGAATTTGGCACGGAACTTAAACTGGAGAGGGTTCTCCTTCCTCACATCCTGAGAGGAGACCTGCAAAACAAAAGTGTGAAGATTTCATACTGAGCTTTTGCGGATTACTCATGAATGCATCACTACTCCAAATATGTTTTAGTACATTTAGCCTCAGCCACAGCTGAGGAGACATTTGTAAGATATACATATTTGTTCTCACCACTTTTTAGCTCCCTTGTTTTAGGTAAATGGTAAGTAAATTAATGTTTTAATCATACACCAGTTAGTAGGCATCAGTTAGTTTCCACATTCGGTAAGGCACGGAAAATGAATAACACATCCTACTGATCCACTAAAGTGACATTGTCAGCCTCTTACATTACAATACAAACTGATAGGATGATGAGGAATGATTTGCAGATCCTGAGCATTACTGACAAACATCTAATCTTCTAAAATGTGTGGTATGTGCTAACGCTCTGTAGCATACTCAGACTACGTGCCATCGTGAATCTTGAAAGTGAAAGTAAAATGCACGCCTTCAAAAGCGATTTCAATGCCTGTATATTAATAGTGGCTCCCTGATGCCCGCAATTTATATACAGCATAATTACCCAATGATACAATTGTGAGAGAAAGTATTGACTTTTTTTTTTCTCCTCCCATCCTTGTATTCATTTCCTTTAGGGGTTCCGTAGGACACGTCATTTTCTTTCTGAACATGGTATTCAGATTCGGGGACATCCCTAATGTCAAGAGTGCTCATATTCAGAAAAACCACACTATATGTGTTCATTTATTATGCTTGCTAGATTTTGCCCAAAGTGGGGTTCTAACAAAAGCGAATGTTTGGGGGGCCTTAAAGCTTCTCTTCAGTTGACAATGGCTGGTTCATAAAACTTATTACGATTTTAGGAAGATAAGTTCCCGTGGAGCAGCTTTTACTGCTTTTACAAAACTTTGGATAATGAGCTGCTCACGTGTAAACGAACACAGTGCTGTGCTTCAATCTGAAACATTCAGCGCATATATTTATTTAATTAAAAAATGGGCTTTGCAATTTCCTAATTATAATAAGTAACTGCACATTCAGCCATCAAGACCAAACAAATCTATTTTTTCCAAATATGCGTGTTTTAGGGTTAAACAAGCACTCCCTCTCCCGCCTCTTCACTTCAAGCTCTGATCTGTGAAGTGTTTGCGAGTGGAATGAAACCAAACAAGTTTCTTCTCCTGAAAATCTCCCTTTTTCTTTGACTGCGCCTGGTTTATGGTAGGTTAAATTCTCAGTTATGAGCTGCATTTGCTTAAATATTTCAGATCAGCAGTCCTTCTAGGAAAGTGTATATTTCTGACCTTAGCTAGCTAGTAATCAGAGTCCCATAAAGTTTAACTTAAATCACATATCAATTATGTACAATTCAAGTTCTGTACTCAAATGTTTGTAGTACTGGTCAAAGGTTTCTCACTGCATGCATTGGCAGGGGTGTTTATTCTAAGGAGGCAAGGGAGGCAGTGCCTCAATTTGTAGTACAAAAATAAAGCCAATATTAAAACATACGACATTAAAATGTATTCTGTCCAACAGCAACACCAGCAGTTAAAGCTCTTGCCTCCCCTTTTTAACAGACCCCCTAAAGTAAGTTTGGTGGGGGGTAATTGAGAATAAATGGGAAAGTCACATGAGACGATCGGAATATGATTGCATATGACCGGTTATGTTCAGCTACGACTGGTTCATGCGATAAATTTCGCTTTGTTTTGTGCGTGTTCTGTGTTCGCAAATCAGTCTGAATGACCAATATTATGGCGTTAATGGGGAAGACTAATTTTTAAAAAAATGAAGTAAACAACTGACACACTGATATAGCCACTGTGTTATGTCAAAAAAAGACTTGAAATGGCCTGAAAACATAATCTGCGGGAGTTTTAAGGAGTAATCAGCTTGGTAAAATATCTGTAAATCTGTGTCTGCGATCAATTTTCACCGAGCTTTGATGACTGATGACCCAAAACAAATTTAAAATCAAAAACTAACAAACATCTTGTAATCAGTGCTTTAGGCAGTTTACAGCTACACTGTGTTTAGGGTCATGCAGATGTAAAAGTGTCCTCTTCATATAAGCTTTCATGATGATAAAGTTAATATATTTTATTTATGTCATAATAATTCTTAATGGTACATTCCTTATGATCATTTTCCAGTTTACATTAAACAAAATATTAAAGGACCAAGTAGGCCTGCTGTGCTGCTCTTGCTTGAATTTTAAAAGCCTAATTCGTATTCTAATAATTAAAACCATCAAACTGAAACTGAAACATAAAAAAGTCAATTTCGCAAAACAATTAATTTCCATGCATAAGGAAATCCGCTTTCCTCTGAAGTATTCTGTATCAGGACAATGAGGAAACAATTAATTTAAATGTTAAACCTACTGATTGTGTCACAATAGGTGAAAGGCATGAATGAGTAAGGTATGCTTGAGAATCTGTGTCATCAAAATGTCAAATACTTATTCAAATTTATTTATGAAAAACTTCCTGAAACTACTGGACTGTAGTCAGAATAGAAAACGAAAACCCTTTAAGGTTTATTAAAATACTGTGATTTTGCTAAATGTACAATTACCTTTTTATCAAGTTTCAGCCATGTAAGGTACCCTTTGCTGTCCATATATTGTAGTCCGAAGTACCATACTTCACGTAACCCGATGGTCTTCACCACCTGTCAGGAAAAAAATTACACCTTTTAACACACAATAAATAGATGAATGACTGTTGCTGACTGCTTTACAACTGTTGTACACTTGGTGCTTTGAAATACACCAGAGCACAGGATTACATTTTCATGAAAACAGAATAAAGGCCATATTTAAAAAAGATACCACAGTAAATAATGTGGCCTTCTTCCCATCACCATATACTGGAGGTCATTAGCTCATTCACACTCATTAGCTTTTGCAGGGGTGGAGGGTGATGAGCACCAGAGGCCCTGAAGGGAAAACTTTAGATTTCAATGGGTCTACATGCACGTACACAATTTCCTAGAGGCTTTGTGCATGATGGTATTTATTACCGTTTTGCCAAATGTTGAAGGTCTGATGCAATAGCCATCACCTGGTGGTCCAACCAGATTTTTTTTTTGGCGGGGGGTAAATTCTCTTATGCTATAGTCATAAACAATTGCAGTAAAAACAGTAAAACAGCGCAAAAAATCAAAAAAAAAAAAAAAGTAAAATTATGGTTGAACCACTTATGTTATATGGATTGTTTTACCGATGTCTTTACTACGTTTCTAGTCCTGGGAAAATTTCAGTTTGCTGCGGTCTATGCAGGAGCCAAAAAAGCTCTTGGATTTTATCAAAAATATCTTAATTTGTGTTTTGAAGATTAATGAAGTTCTTATAGGTTTGGAACGACATGAGGGTGAATAATTAGTGACAGAATTTTCATTTTTGGGTGAACTATGACTTTAAGAAAATCATTGATCCCAAACTTTTGAACGGTAGTGTACATTTGTGACACAGCATACAACTAATCTAAGAAAAATTGGCAGATTAAATTTATAGAGATTAAAAGCTATTGTTAAAGCCACAACCTAACGGTTAGCTAACATACAGGTGTCCTGTCCTCTTTACATTATACTATGAAAAAAATACATATATATATATATATATATATATATATATATATACGTATACACTGATCTAGTACTGATGTAGTCAGTGAATGAATGAAACAAAACTGCACTGCAGAAAATATTAGGTGCAAATATACTAATAGGTTTCATTTTCACACTGCATTCATGTCTCAAATGCTCCGGGTCCTGTGTTTATTCCAGTTGCAGTTTTTTTTTCTTCTCTCTTCCACCAACGCAAATAGAGTTTTCCGGATTTTGACTGTGAATGGCAGCAAAGAACCACCCCCAAAGCATGTGCACATACTTGTGTCAATGACATGACAGACAATTAGTATCCAAGAGCGATTCCGTTTATGATTCCGCACACAACCAAACTCCCTTTTAAATTATAGTCTTCCTGAAAATTTACAGGAGTCCTGTTGGTTGTAAAATGAGCTTGTCAGTCTAGTAACAAACTGACATGTTAATAAACAACCGTATTTAGCAATCCAAACAGGATTGACAACCGTATTTTTCTTCTGTGTGAACGTAGCTGAAGAGCACTTCATTTAGGGGACAAATTATGATAGAAAATCCAAACAAAAACCAACTCATGATAAAGATCTTGACAACATTTCAACAATATTTTTTTCCGTCAAAAAATCGGATCTTCTATTGCACTTGGATTGCTTTTCACAACCATTCACTATTATACCACATCCTAGAAAAAATAAATAAATAAAATCCAAACAAGCTGGTGATAAGGACGAAACAGAAATGCTGCAAACCAGCTTAACAGGTTCTAAGTATCTCTAAGCTCAGTGTCAAAGCTTTTTGAGAAAGTGTACATAACCTAAGCAGAGTAATATTTCAACTTAAAAAAATAGCAATAACCAGCTTTTACAATAGGTGTGCTTCAAACTAATAAGAATAAATACAAGAGTCACCCAGGACCAGGGTCACGGCACCAATTTCCAATACTGAAGTTACGCAACATCAGCTTTAGTTAAATTAAACACCCTTCTAAGAAATATTTAATAAGAACATTACATAATTAAAATCCTTGCAAAAGTATGAAAACTTTTTTTTTGGGGTACGTGACTCAAACTGCCAGCATGGACAGTTGGACTGCCAGAGGCTTCAGTGAAAACCTCTCATGTATGCCGTGTGGCATCCACAGTTCATGACTGGCTGTTTAAGAGCACTTGCTCTGAAGTGGAGACCGATTCAGCTGTGGGTTCTGTTCCGAACGGGAAAACTAGAGTGTGATGAGAGCGGGACGGCCCTTGTTCACTGTTTCCACAGTCGTGGCAGTCAATGAGCACATCGGTGTAATGGTCAATGAGTCATGCGTCAAGGGATATGCTCTTTTAAAGAAGAAAAACTCATCTGTGAGGTTTTCGTGGTGTTCTGGCCTTCTATTTGTAGGGGATTATCCCATGTCACCAAGCCGGTAATTAAATTAGGTCACAGGCATTGGTGCTACGGATGGATGCCAAGTGAAGTCAGAGTTTGTTTTGTGACGTCCTTAACTGGTTGTTGCTATGATTTGAAATAAACATGACTTATATTTATATAAACTTACATATTTATATTTATAAAATGACACAAATTATTTAAAAAAAAAGAATATTTCATATATTTTATATATTAATAAACATCTTTTCCTCCTGCTCTTTTTTGTGTTTAACCAATGTACTATCAACTCTGCTTTTGTTTGAGCAACAAGTATTTGACTAAGAAAACAAATGTAAATTTCTCTTTTGTATTTTTGATTTACTTTTTAAAAATTCTCTGAATAACTGTTTACAGTATTTTCCTCTCTACTTATGATGAGGGACATGAATTTGTTTAAGATCAAGGAATTGTGGGAAGAAAATGAGCAGCTGTCACTGAGGGATTAAAATGATTGACTGTTACACAACCAGATGATGATTGTCTGTTACACAACCAGAACTTCGAAGAACTTTGTCAGATCAACTGCATATTTTGTTTGCTTGTTTGTTTAATTTCAGCCAAATATTTGCTGGGGGAAAAAAAAGTAGTAACTGTTTGTGTCATAAAATAAAGTTCAAACTGTTTGGAACCACCGGACAGCTTCTTTTAGTATTAATGCACATGACCCTAACCGGTTCTTGTTAATTCATCTAATTCTTGTCTAGTTGTTTAGTTGCAGACCTGGTCAAATAGCTGCTTGCCAGTTGTGCTGGGCTGAACGGCAAACTCCAGCTCTGCGTCCATCGTTGTGACACGAACATTTACCTGAAGAAAGAGAGAGACAGAGAGACAGAGAGAGAGAGAGAGAGAGAGAGAAACACATTAGCAACCACTGTTGACATTTGTGTTGTCAAATACAATGACATTTGTGCTGAAAATGGTCATCTATTACAAGATGGTTACAACTTTAGATTTTACAGTTTCCATTTTACAGAAGCAATTTCAAAGGCAAAGGTAATAAAAATTCTGCAGTGATGAGTCAAGCACGCTGACCAAAGGAAATTAAAAAATAGGTCCATTGAAGACAGTCACTATGTTGATAACTTGTGTCTGATTGTGTAACAAGCTGATGACCCAGACTATAGTTCTTGAAGCAGACATGGCTTAAAAGAAACTGGGAAAACGGCAGGAGTGGCTTCACAGAACAATGCGCCTCAGCTACTATTTGTAAAGGGGAAATGCCAATCTATTCTACTGTTAATGTTTGACAGGACTAAGTCAACAAGAAAAAGGCTGAAACTGCTCTACAATCAAATTTGCACCATTTTATGGGACAACAAAGAGTCATTTGAAGCAATTTCCCAAGAAACATGAAACGGAGGCGTTTCCTTGCTATAAACAGACAACAGACTCAGGATCAACGAACAAGGAATCATTTGTGAGAGACAATTAAAAAAAAAAAAGACAAGAATTAACATTGCTGAGATTGTAAAGCACAATCATAAAGCGCACATCTGATTCAGTGATCCATATTCATGTGATTACCATGAGAACTGTTAGCAATGATGGCGCCTGAACAGAAATAAGTTACTGAGACTACTGGTGGATCACAGACACACCATACTGGGTGTGAGCAAGAAATAACCATTTCTTATTATGTAACTGCTTTAAAACAAATGCTCCACTATTAAAATGTCATAACTTTGTATACAGAAACTCACACAAGCGCTCAGACCAAAGCAGAGTAGACAATACAGATTCCACCATTCAGATCCACTAATACAAAGATGAAGGAATAGCTCATATCAGATTGACAATTATGTCATCATTTACTCACTCTAACATTGTTTCAAACATTGTGTGACTTTCTTTCTTCCATAGAACACAAAAGGGGGGATTTTAAAGAATGTTACTTTTTGGAATTTTTAGACTGGTTTTATGACTATTTAATGCTTTAAAGCACTAGTCCACATTGATTAAAAAAAAATCCATGAAAAACCCCCACTAGTATTTACTTTTTTCTATGGAATGTAAAAGGAGAAAAGAAGTCATATGGTGAACTTTTTTTTTAAGTCTTTCAAAATAGAGTAATTGCTGTTACATATTATGCTGTACATAATAATGTATATAAAAACCTTCACCTAGTTGCCAAGTCAATTCTTTCTTTTAAAAGTACTAAAAAACTAAAACAAAAATAATATAAAATAAATACAATACAATTATGAAAGCACACAATAATTACTAAAACTTTAAATGAAAATGTAAAATATAAAAATAAAATTTTATTCAAAATATTAACCAAAACTATAACAGTATATCAATGATACTAAAATAATACTGGTTGAATTTTCAATATTTTGATTCTCCTTCCACTGATAACTGTTTGGTTGATTTAAATTTTTGTATGTAAAAAAAAAAAAAAAAAAAAAACCACTGTAAAAAATGACACTGATTTTAACGGTAAACGACTGTAAAGATGCTACAGTAAAAACCTATTAATTGGTTCTTATAGTTCCCCTACTATTTACGGTGAAAATCTGTACTGAACATTACATATCATTTTACGGTAGTTTACAGCTTTTGGAAGTGAAAAAGAATGTATCATTTACAGTCAAAAACTGTAAATTTATGTTACCAGAATTCCCTGCATTACATTTCACATTTAATGTTTTTTTTTTCATTGAAATTACGGTTTCTTCTCACCAGTTATGTACATTAGGATTGTACGTTACATCTAATGCTACTATTGAAAAGCTATATGTAATGAGCTTTGGTTCATCATGTGACAACCTAAAATGTTGATAGTGTATTTTTTTTACAGTAAAATTCTGCAACCACAGCTGCCAGTTTTTTACCATAAATTTTCTAAAGCCATTTAACAGCCAAAACTGTACATAATTAATAGTAGTATGCCTGTAGTAATTTTCCAAATGTCCACAGACACTCAATACACCCAACTGTAACCAGAACAGCTAAATCCACTGCTCTATCATGGTATTACTCCGGTACTTTTTGACATATGTTACGAAAGCACTACATCTGTTATAACTTTGATCAATTGTTTTTTTGGCATCATTCTCAAGTTCCTTAAAATTGAAGCATGTACTAAATGAATAAATGTACACTACATATTAAGATATATTTATCAAATATAAACTTTGCTCACCCATGACTACTCAACATAAAACTTCATAGAGAATGACTATGAGCGGTTCTAGTGAATAATCAACACCTTATGAGCATATTATATGGAAAGAACGCCCTGTACCAAGCCTAAAGAGGACTGCTGGGACCTTTCCTGAAAACAGCACTGTGATAGTAAACACACAATCACACAGAAATTCAAGGTTGGTGTTAGTTAAATAAACAAATGTACAATTATACAAATACAAATAATTAACACTAATAAATAACTTGATATAGATAAGGAATCATATGCCTGCTGTGTGCTTTTGAAATCTAGTGGTGAAGAGTTCAGCATAAAGACTGGCATCCAACTCGCCAAAGAGGGGGAGACGGAGGGGTATCCATTACCCAGCAAAACAAAGGGTCTCTTTCAGAAACATCCTCTCAGTGGTCTACCTCCTGCATCAGGCTGCATTTTAATAGAGTCTCACCATTTCTCTGCATTGCTCTCAAAAAGGTTTTAGCTGACCGACAAACTTTTTTGGCTGCAATATATACTGGCAAAATCAAGCACAGTCACCAGGCTCAGATTCCAATTAGCGTCAACAAGCAACAGACGTCATCAGAGCAAATAATTTACGTTACAAGGCAATTAAAATTCCGACTGACTACTAAAAGCTGTTTGCTTATGAAATATACAACATCACAGACACATGCATTTACTGTTGATATACAAACAACATACCAAGTCAGCTAGTGAATTGGAGATTTGTACAGTTCTTCAACGAATGATTTTTTTGCTAACCTATTAACCATTGACTTTATTTAAAAATATATATATATCTCCTGAAGTATATAATAGGTAAAAGCAAATAATTACTCAAAACCTGTATTTATCATCTGCAAATGTTACAACCCAAGCTTAATGAAGAAAAAAAACAAAAAACAAAAAAACACACCTCTGGAGACATTTCCATAAAATTATATGTTGCTGCTGCTTGCACATTTCACAACAGTTTCCAAGTGAAATAAACTTGAATCTGGAAATGTTTTACTTTGGTTGTTGCATGCATTGTGGCAGTTCAGAAATGAAATTAAACGCTATATTGCGCAAATAAGGCACAAACTACGCTGAATCCTAAAATGCTAAACCTAACCGATAGAGTTAACAAAAGCAAATGTGACAGAAAAATACATTTGCTGAAGCAACCATGCCATTTTAGCTTGCTACAAGTCTTTGAGCTTTTTTTTTTTATCCCAAACACATTGCAAGCACAATGCAATACCAGGTGAGATAACAAGCAAGTTTACTACACAACAAAGCCATGCATATGGAGCTGGTTATATGATGCAAACATGCACTATGCAAATGTGTTCATAATAAAGTAAGCAAGGAACTGTGAGAAAATTTGTCTTCAATAATCAATAATCTGCCAGTGTACTCATAATTTGTAGTGTAGTAAAATTCAATTGTAGTTAATTTTTGCATGTAGGTAGTGGCACGGGGAGCACATGTTGAAATGTTGCCCTGATGACATGTCCTATAAAAGTAGGGGACTAAAAGTTAAAAACAGTTCTGTTAAGGGTTGTCTTCAGTTCCATTAACTTATTTTTGCTAGAAACTGCCTTTTGCCTAAAGCTCCAATTTGGATGGTACTGGTAGTCTTTCACTGAGCTGGTTTGAGCTAAAGCCCGAGAGCACATGAGGATTGATTACAGCACAATGAGCTTTTGTGCTACATCACCAAAGGGCGTAACAGGCATTGTCTAGTTATCAATTATTCAGCAGAACAAACGATAACAAAGATTTGAGAGGAAACACCCTCAGCTGCTGAAAGTGCCGATTATGGACACACCTGAAACATACTATGAATATTAAGACAGTAAACAGAAACCCTCAAAATATTTTTTTATAGAGGGGTTCAGTGTAGAAACACCTTAAAATAAAACACCTTACAAATGATATCATTTTAACAAATAATTGTACTTTATTGCTAACCCATTTCAATTTAAAAGCATCTAAATGACTGAAAAGTTTTGAAAGATAAAAATAAATCCAGTTTCATCCAAACTGACCATGGCACCAAGAACAAGCCTCTGCATTCAGCATTTCAGTAGGCAGTGCTGAGGACCAAAGATGAATGAGAAGCTTTGAGGAAAGCATCATGATGTCATTTCCTCTGCATTCTTCCTGACAACCCTGTTACCATCTTAAACAAACTGACAACACATGCTTCAGGCTGCACTTGCTGTTTTAAGAGTGTTTATAAGCAAACACTGATAACATTCCATACTGTGTTTGTTTCAAACAAACACATTTTAACAACATAAAAGCCAAACATTCTCCCTACTACTATAGTTTTTTGAGGGTAAACAGGTGTAAACGAAACTTAAACAGTATAAACTCTGCCTTAAAACACATAAATGTGCCTCTAAGAAGTAACCAAACGAGAACTGACATCATTTGGCTAACAGAAGTGAACATATTCATAGACGTTCATACAACACTTTTAAACGACGGTTTAAAGATATAACAACTAAGAACCAGATGTTCATTCTAAGTTACAATATAAAGTCACGATACAAAAAAATGTTTTATCAGACCAGAAACCCTGTATACTTGTATACAAATAACTGGTAAACATTTTAACAATAAAAAAATAAAACTCAGTGAATACTTACTGGTTTAGGCATTTTGAATCCTGTTGTAGATCTCTTCTGTCAAAGAATATTGTGTATTTCCACGGAGACTCCCTCTGAAGCAGAAAGAGGAGAAACGCGTTTGAGCAGCACTAGTGAGAATGACTCACAAACAGTCTGTCTGTCATTTTAAAGATCGGTGAGAATAAAATCTGACGCACTCCATGTGAATCACGATTAAAAACTGGAACTCAGGATTGTGACAGCCTCACCCAAAAGAGGTAACACCGCCTTTCAATTTAAAGTCCCCACCCCATTCTACAAATATTTGCTCCAGTCTCTGTTTCCCAAAGACCGATCCTTGATAGGGAATGAAGTCAAATATTCGGTTATTAAATGTAGCGGTAACTCAATCGTGCGAGATATTCACATAAAACTATCTATAAATAGTAAAAAGTGTGGGTATGTAGCCTTTATGAGAAGACACCGACGAACGAGCAGTTTTGGATATTTAGTTTAGATATGTTTGTATTAAGGTTTATGAGAGCAAATATAGAGTCAGACTAAATTATGTCATCTTCAGGGATGGGACAACTTTTACACTCCCACTAACAAATAAAAAAAATAAAGACAGCTGAGGGCAGCGAAAAAGATTTCGCTCTCTAGGCTAAATAATTATTTTATTTAAATTTTAGCTACTTTACAGACCACATACAACAAATCAGAAATAAATTGCATTGCACTTTTTTTACACAATAACTTTTAATTATACAAATATTAATTAAAATACAGAAAATGCGGTCAAATACGTAGGCTACTTCATTCGGTGTTTATAAAATACCACAAATAACAAAGCATTAATCACGTTATTATATTAAAAACCAGTCAGTAAATAATTATTTAATCTTATGAGCCTAAAGGCTAAAATATAACAAAACTTAACAGTTTTGGTATAGAATGAGTCGGACATGACAAAATGAACATTTTCAATGAGTCACATTACTTCAGTATTCATGTGATGTGTTTTGATAGACTACAAAGATCCGGTTCGCGAGAGTCATTTATTCAGGAATCATTTCACTGTATTCACTAAAAAAAAGAGCCGACTATTTGTGTTTGATTCATTCAAAAAAGAACCGGATCATATGAATCACTCACTTGGAAGCTGGATTACATTTGTCAGGCTGTAGGTGTGTTTTGGAATCATTAAACGCAATGGCTCCTAAGAGTCATTCGTTCGGGATTCGAACTACAATGCCGCGTTTCGCTGAAGACTTACGCTGTGAAACACTGTCAGACTATTTAACTAGGTTGATTCATTCGCACCGCAGAAGAATTGCATGTCTGACAGGACCGAACGTACTAAAATGAGCCGATTTTGATATTCTTAATAAATGGAACTGAAAACCGTTCTCAGTTCCCATGCGTAGTCACTTACTAAACATACATTTGCATAGAGCTTTCATTGTCCACCTGGGAACGTTAGTCATATCTATAAAAATGGGAAGCTTGTCATTTTTTCTCCTTTTCATGTTTGTATTACGCCCCATCTGTATAGTAAGATACAGACTATCCCACTGCGATAATCAGAGCAACACCTGTTGGTAGAGATTTCGCCTTGAACTGGGCGGCGTCAGTACAAAGAGAAACGCGTGAATGATAGACGCACTAACAGGGTTGTGGTCTTTGACCCAGGCGATAATCGATCGGAGCAAATCTTACCAGAGCCGGAGAGTCAATTCAGTCCAGCTTCTGCCGAAAAATTCCCCTCCCTCCGAGGAAATGAGCACAGAGTCCGGTGGTGGGAATATGGCTGACGGTGCGCTCACCTTTGTGCGCTCAGCTGAATGACAGCGGCTCCAGTTCCTGTTTCAGACACGCTGCGGCGCGACGCCCACAAAGGCAGATACGATCAATAACGCGCCCTGCTCAAGTGGCTTCAAAGCCGTTCACTTCATGCAAGCTGAATGGCATAAGTTTACTTGAAAAATTAATGCAAAGACAGAATAATATACAGTATTTAAGTAAAATACGAGCCGGTTATTTGCAAACGGACGTGCAGCATTCAGAAATAAGCTATTGTAATAAAACAGTGTGATAGTGATGAAGTATGATAGTGTGCTTTTGTTGTAGTTTTGTAGTAGTTGGTTATGGACTCAGGTCTCATTTGTATCAGTGAATATGATTCCCCAGTGTTTGAAGAAAGGTACAGGTGTTTATGTTCCATTCTATAGCACTGGTGCAAACTGCTGTCCCACAACCAAAAAAAACAAACATTTAAGAAACATTTAAGTATTCAAATCTTGGATGTTTACTTAAATCCTATTATCTATTGAAACCCACAATAATATTTTAAATATCTGTAAGCTTCATATATAGCTATAAAATCATAATTTAGGGTACTTTTTAAACTGGGAGGTGGCTGTCTCCAACCCTAACCTCTAAATTTCAACTTATGAATGAAATTGAAATATTTTTTGCATTTTATTCCATTGTTGGCTTCAAAAATATATTTTTTATATATTTTAAGTGAATTTAAATATATATATTTATTTTACATTTTCTTTGTAAATTATCAAACTTTTTATCCAAAAAAAAAAGTCCTGCATTTTCGAGTCACTACCAAAACAGTGTATGTTTTAGTCCTTTGGCTGAGACTACACACCTACGTTTATGATCATATGTCACTTTCTCTCATAGCTACATGGTGAGTAGACTGGCCCCATCATTTTGAAGTAAATGTGTTCAGAAGTATGAAAAACCGTGTGTAACTTTAAAAAATGTGTGTAACTTTAAAAAATGTCACTACCAAACACCATTTTCCTATACTTAAACACTTTTTAGGAGTTTTTCCATAACATTTACTTTTTATATGTGTACAACTGTTCAGAACTGTGCTAGCAAGCCATGTGCTGATTAGTATCTTTGAGCTAGCTTCAAAAGTATCTAAAATTGTCATTACTGAAACAGCCACGACCGAAACATATGGTGAAGAACCACTTGGGAGAGAACTGCCAGGTGACTTATTTCTTAGCGTAAAAGAGAACAATGGTACAAGAGGAATACCAAATTATTGTTTTAAGTGTGAAAATACAGCAGAAGTAACATTCAGAAACAATGGACTTGTGACAAGGCTCCTGAAATAATCAGGTCTTCACGTTAAGGTTTCATTTAGTGATAAGTGATTTTTTGCTAGAAAAAGAGCAGGAAAAATACCATGCAAGTGTCTCAGAGCCGGCAAAAGCTATGAAAAGAGTGACATTTTATCTCACAGAGTACGACACAGCCTGCAGAAGTGACATGCATGGTTTTTCGGATCCAAAAACATCTGAAATGTTCTG
>JAHKKF010520001.1:0-13536 GCA_019740295.1 Labeo calbasu | reverse complement strand
GTAGGACTTAGAGTTGTCAAAAGGTACCGGGTTCGGTACTTTCGGTAATTAAATTTTAATAACATCCATTTCCCACTCACATTTGAGCACTGTTGAGCCAATTTTTAAACATTGCTGACTGGCCATAGTGTTCATGTGCTTATGTGCTCCGTGAGGAGCGTGAAGCGCTTATCATTGTAGCCAATCACAGTCATGTCTGTTGAGCGCGTGAACACTATGGCCAGTCAGCAATGTTTAAAAATCGGCTCAACAGCGCTCAAATGTGAGTGGGAAATGGACGTTTTTTAAATTTTAGCACCGAAAGTACCGAACCCGGTACCTTTTGACAACTCTAGCAGGGCTGGGTATCGTTCAAAAATTTTCGATATCGATGCCGATACCGATACCGATACCTTGACTTCTATACCGGTTCCTGAACGATACTTTTTTCGATACCATATTTATGAAATCAATTTTAACAAGATTACATTATCTCCATTTTTTTCAGATTATTGACGTTTATACAGATTCAAAGACTCCTGAGCCACTGCACAAAGGAATGAAATGTATCCAACACAATAAATCAGTGAAAATTATTTTAATAAAGCTCAAAAAGTTTTCATTTTACACATCTGTTAGGCTACATTCACAGTAGTGCATGTTCGTTTTAAAATGCATACCTCATACAGAATCATAATTTCTATTAATTTTCCACTAATTTACTGACAAGCACCTTCCAGCGCTGTCTGCCGGTATGTGTAACATTATATGCCTTCTCTCTTCTGCAATCGCTGTTCTGACTCAAAGGACATAACATATTTAAACAACATTAACCAAAACACACATCGACGGCAAACGGAAGTTATTACAAACACTCGCTGGTGGTTTAAAATGAGTTTTGAGTAAAAGCGGAATATAAATCTTATTTATTGTCTTATGTAGCATCATGCTACAGTATACTTTCGGTCGTGTAGTATGGACAGACATCTTTTCTGAAATGCCAGTCTGGATGAGGATTGTTTTAATTTTTAAACAAAAACGCACCCGTGTAAACGTAGCCTTACATCTAAGGGGGTTTTAATGCTTTCACGCTATAGCCTCACATGTGAGCCACATCTCTGAGTGTAACTGGTGTAAACTAGCAAGTGTGTTCGAAAGCAGACTGCTTCGTATGCTTTTGGATCGTGCTCATGAATGCGCCGCTTCTAGTCGAACACACCTAGTGATGCAGGCTTATTGGAACAGTGACGCTGACAAAATTAACCCCTTAGGTATCGAAGTTTGGTACCGAATGTCAAGAGGTTTTTCGATATTCGATGGTATCGAGGCATTTCGGTCGGTGCCTAAAAAGTATCGAACTCGATACCCAGCCCTAGTTGTGAGAGTGTTGTGGAATGGTTGTGAGAGGGTTATAAGAGTGTTGTAAAAAGTTTGTGTCATCCTGCAGGTGTTGTATGAGCGTCTTCCAGAGGTGGACAGCAGAAAGATGGTGCAGCAGATGGAGAACAACCTGCAGATGCTGGAAAGCAACATGGACAATGTCCTCAAAACAGCAGAGATGCTCGGAGCTGCACACCAGGTACCTTTCAAAACCTCAAACCAGAGATGCCACACGCCACACATCACACTGCATTGTTAATGTTTTTCATACATTAGGAAGCACGTTTCAGACATGCAGTAGAGCTGATGTCAGTACACATGGAGCATCTCAAGAGACGTCACGCTATAGAGAGCGAGGAGATGCTGGAGGTCAGGAAGCTGCTGCACAGGAGGAAAGGCCGATTGCACAGTGACTCCACCGGTCAGTGCTGCCCCTAGTGGCCTGGAGGACATCTGACAATCACATCCCAGTATTTAAATAAATCTGTACTTTTAAATAATTAGAGTTTTCCTCAAACAGATGACCGAGACCTGTTCAGACATTCATTACAACAGGTAACTGACCATAAATTAACTATTAGACTCATGTATTAGACTCATTTAAGTACCTCAATACCTCAATAATGCATATTTCAGTTCAAAGCTTTTTTTGGAGCTTGATAGATGTGGTCTCTTTGATCTCTCAATATGTTTAGTTTTGTATTATTGTGAAAAGTGTTTGACCATTAGTTATAGCTTGTGTTTTTGTTGTAGCCGACACGACGCAGGGTCAGCATCACCTTCCTCCCATCTCAATCTGAGGTACGTGTTTCTGGATCATATTCCAGCATTAATGTTTGGCATCTGAATGTTTTCATGAGTTTTTATACATTTGTATCTTCAGTTGAAGCATCTAGAGGCTTCATTTCTAGAGAGCTGCAAAACCAATTTGGATGCAAAGAAGCTCCAAGCAGACAAGAGGTAAAACCACACATCCTTAAGTTTAATGTAACTAAAACTTCATTCAGCCAGAAAACTTATTTGTTTCCTGCGTGCATCTTTCAGACAGGAAGTACTTCTTACAGATTCTCCTGTGAGCAGCCTAAACCAAGACGATGATGTTGACAGCAGCGTGTTTCAGAGGTAAAACACAAGTAGTACTCTTAAGAAGTATCTATACACTATGTAAGTGCATGTGACCAAACTTCATATTCGCCAGTGCAACACAAATCACGCCGCTGTGTCGTCGCCGTCGTTATTCTCCAATCGAAGCCACAGGAAGTTCATTTGAGGGGGAGGAGTCCGAACAAAGGGAGGAGTCCAACCCTGAGCTGTACGTGTACAAATATTAATTGTAATTTATGTGCATAAAATATACCACTAACATGCTGTCTGATGTTTGCAGACATCTCTCACCACAACAGCGCCCCCTGTTGTCCTGGAGGTACGGATGGATCATGAGAATAATGTTGATTGTATTTGGTCTGATGATGCTAATGGTGGTTTTATATCTAGTTATGAGTGTTTGTATAAATAACTGATGGTTTACTGGTTACTTGATATTAAACAACTAGTTTAGTTAAAAATAAACATCTGTAGTAACTAACTCATGAATGAGTGGATGTTTTTGTTATGGGTGGCTTGAGTGTGATTGACTGTGTGTTTCCACCAGATGGCAGTAGTGAGTTAAAGTCATTGATTCACTCATTACCATGCACAGCAGATGGCATTTTCTGGATTATAGTGTTAAATTCATTGCAACCTTTGTGAATGTGGCTGCTTGTCTGTCCTGAACACAATACAAACAAACTAGCATTATATATTCTAATTTAATACAACTGAATGTGCAAAGCCATGGCAACAGATTAATGACACTAATTAAATTCAGAGAGACATTGAAACACGATTCAACAGGTGTTGCTCATTTCACACTGCTTTTATTTGGATTGTTCTGATAATGAATGCACTGGACATCTCGCTGAGAGATATTAATATTTAATTACGGAGTGCAGGTTATGAATGAAAAACATGTCCGTATAATTGAATAGACTAGGTAGAATAGATTAAATTTCATCCTCATTCTGCTGAAATTATATAAACGCTTACAGACGTTTGCTAATAGTCCTTCACAAGCTTCTTGGAATAAATCACCACTTCTGTTTTCCTATTGTAGGGCATCCTAAACCCACCCACATCCTGCAGCATAGCCAATCACAGCTCAGAATGAGAAACGAGATCAGGAAGCGCTCTTAATTTTCCGGTAAGGTTATTTTAATTAGATTAAAGCGACTCAGAGGAGCTGAAATTGTTCTTAAACTAACATTTGCTCTTGCACATGCAGATCATAATTAGGAGAAACGTGCATGACAGAAAATCATGCACATAAACTGAGTGAAGTTATATTAATAATTCAATAATAATATGCAAAAATAAAAATAATGCAATTAATTGTATGTTTTATAATATAAAACTTGTGTATTATAAAATGTATTATAACACATAGTATAATATTAGTTGTTTATAAAATGTTTGTTTTCCAGAATGTCTGAAGTAGGCTATTGAAAGAATATTTCATATTTTATTTTTTCATGTATTATATTATTATACATCATATTAGGTCATTGTAATAACTGGTATGATTAAAAAATAAAAAAAAAATATAATCATACATACATATAAAATTAATCCAGCAACAAGGATGTTTTTGTGTCATGTGATTATGATTACTATAATCTTGTGTAATATTACTGCAGATGATTGAGCCGTGTGTAATGAATGTAACTGTATTATGATGAGATAAGTGTAAGACAAACGCAGGAGCTGCTGTGAAATGATCTGATGATGTAACTCAGGCTAACGGACAGAACATGTGCTGAGACTCGCTGCCAACACACACAGCTCATGCAGCTTCATGTGCTTCACTAACACTCTGTGTGTGTCAAGGTCTGCCACTTTACATCATTTATAATCATATTACCAACAGATATTAGCATACTGACAGGAAGTGAGTGAATGTGAATGACAGCGCACACACACGGCATTGATAAATAGGATAAACTCACGCATGATGCAAAACTATATTAGATTATAAGACACCCACTGAAATAATTCAGTGCTCACCTGTTCACACAGGTGTGTCATAGACACACATCTGCATGTTATAACACACACGTGTTCTCTAAAATCATATATTTTTATAAAAATGCATTATTTGTAGGAGTATTATGTGATTTATAAGTTCTTCCTAAAATTAATAAGCAAAACCACGAATCAGACTTTATTTTTTCATTATTAAAGCACTGGTTAGCATATTTAACATCAGGTGTTTTGTGCAAATTTAAAGTGGATCTCATATACTTTCTTTGTAATGTAATGTTTGCAAGGGAAGGTTATTCTGATTTGATTCTCAGGTGATCGCGGGTGACGTCACGCGCTTTGGCTCCGCCCCTGCGCGCTCTACTGAAGCTGCGATGCGCGCGTGACAGTGCAGGTAGATGCTCGTCAGTACCTCACACCTCCTGTCCGCTCTGGGTAAGACTCATCATATTCATTCGCTTTAATTACCGACAGTAATCAGCAGAGAGTTTGTTATGCGTGAGTTTTTTTATTTTAGCAGCAAGTTTTCAACTTTAAATGTTGCCTGTTGTGAATATTTTGAATTTTAAACGTTGAAGAGAAAGACGTTAGAGATAAGAGACGTTACAGAAGAGACGTTAGTTGAAGAGAAAGACGAAAGATAAACGTAAATTACGATCATTATGCAACATTATATAGATCGGCAGTTGTTAAGTCTTGAATATAAATGAAATACATGAATTACATTTTATTACTGTTCTTAGCTGTTAAAATTGTGCGGTAACCAGTTATCTGTTTAATATTATATAATGTAATAATGTTTATTAATATTATTAAGTAAAGTTATTGTGAAATTGGTAGCACTTTACAAAAATTTTCATTAGTTAACATTAGCTAATTCATTAGCAACACTGTAAAAAAGAAATTTTCTAAGTTGTAAATAAAAATAAGTTTATTGGCGTATATTTTACAAGAAAATAAGGTTTCAGTTTTGCCACAAAATTTCGCGTTTAATTTAATTACCTGCCGTTTCTTTCTAAGTAATTGTAAAATAAATTTGAATTAAACTTGTTTCTATACCATTTATATTCAGTGAAACGACAATTTATTTAACATGAAATAACAAGTATTTATAAACTGAGATTTATCTCAATCTCATTGAATAAAAATGCTTTCTATTGAGGTTTGTTAGGATAAGACAATATTTGTCCAAGAAACAATCTGAGGCTGCAAAAAAATCTAAATATTGAGAAAAACACCTTTAAAGTTGTCAAAATGAAGTTCTTAGCAATGCATATTACTAATTAAAAATTAAGTTTTGATATATTTATGGTAGGAAATTTATAACATACCTTAATAGAACATGATCTTTACTTAAAATCCTAATGATTTTTGCCATTAAATTAAAATTAATTAACAATTAATTAATTGTTTTGACCCAAACAGTGTATTGTTGGCTATTGCTACAAATATACCCGTGCAACTTATGACTGGTTTTGTGGTCCAGGGTCACATATATTTTCAAAGCATGTATTAATCTTTGTTACTGTTAGTTACACAAAGAAATGGTAGCCATAAAAAATAAAAAAAATGACTAAGAAGTATTAATTAGCATCACTAAATCAAGCTAAATACAACATTTTTATAGGTTTAATAAATGATAAAAATTATTTTTTTAAATGCAGGTTACCACTTTTCACAGTGTGGTAAAAATATAATGTGTAGTTCACAGTCTCTTAATAATGCATTATTTAATAAAATTTAATAAATGCTGTAAAAACACTGTTCTTGTTTGTTCATTTCAACTAATGTAGTTAACTTATGTTAACAAATGAATCCTTGTTTTTTTCTGTGAAATATTACTAAAGCATTTGAACATGGGCTGGTTTTGCTCCAGATATCTATCAGTTTGAATGTTAATGGAATAACCTACATAGAGAGGTCAAAGGTCAGAGATTAAAACTCAGATTCATTAGTGTGAGTGAAGTCACACTTCTGAAGGATTATGAGCACGAACAGACTTACATGTGATGTTTATGTAAGTGTTGTTGTGAATTAACACGACTGATCTCTGTTCATAACGTGTGTTTGCCGCAGGAGTCAGTTTGTGAAACTTGAGCCACAATGGGTCGGAAGGAGATCGACTGCAGCTGGAAGAAAATCACCACCAACATTAAGGACATTTTCGACTTCAAGGAAGTTCTGGGGTCGTAAGTATCGAACATTTTGATTTTATGACGAGATATTGAAATAAATGCTCAGCCTGTGTGCTGAGTCAGAAATCAGTGCTCGTGAAGGTGTTTTTGCGAGGTTGAGCGCTATTACAGGATAAGCAGCTTTATCGCTGAGAGGAGACACATGCGTTCGACAGCAGTGCTAATCGGAGCCTGAGACACAGATTAACGGATTGAGGGCCAGGAGACATTTTTATCAATGAAGCCCTTCATCCTCTTGTTCCTATTGAGAGACACCTGGAGGACTTGTTTAGCAGTGATACATAATATTATATGGTGTTATTGAGCATTGTGAAGCTTTATGAAGCATTATGAGATGTTGTGAAGCCTTACAAAGTGTTCTTAAATGTTATGAAACATTACAAAGCATTTTGAAATGTTATGAAGCTTTGAAAGGGCCTGTTATCTCTTATGACAGTTTATGAAGGGTTATGAAGCATTGTAAGGTGTTATGAAGCCTTGTTATTAAGCATTGTAAAGAGTACTGAGCCATTAGGAGGCACTGTAAAGTGTTATTGTGTTAAGTATTGTGAGATGTTGTGAAGATTTATGAGCATTATGAGCATAAGTTGCTATGACGCATTTTTAAGTGCTCGAAATGTTATGAATCTTTAAGAGGCACTTTTATCTACTTTTTGAAGGGTTATGAAGCATTATGAGATGTTATGAAGCGTTATAAAGCACTTTGGAATGCTATGTAGCTTTAAGACGCTTTTATCCCTTATGACACTTCATGAAGTGTTATGACGTTATATACATTTTAATAAAGCAGGAACAATGAAGGGTGTTACGAAGCATTGTAAAGAGTACCGAGCCATTAGGAGGCATTGTAAAGTGTTAAAGTATGAAGTATTATGAGATGATATGGAAATTTATGAGCTTTATGAGTTGCTATGAAGCATTATAAAGTGCTTTGAAATGTTATGAAGCTTTAAGATGCTTTTACCTCTTATGACGCTTTATGAAGGGTTATGAAGGCATTATGAAGTGCTTTGAAGCTTTATGAAATTTAATGAAGCTTTATAAAACACTACAAGGTATTATAATGCTTTGTAAGGCATTAATGAATATTAAATGAGGAATTGTAAAGTGTTATGAAACTTTATGAAGCATTATAAGATGTTATAAGGCTTTATGTGACGAGGCATTGTGAAGTGTTATGACACATTATAAGTTCTTATAAAGCTTTATATAGTGTTCCAAATTGCTATGAAGTTTGTCAATATACCATACGCTCTTTATAACACATTATAAAGGGTTATGAAGCATTATGAGATGTTATGAAGCATTATGGGGCACTATAAAAGCTAGGAAGCTTTGTAAGGCTTTACAGGACTATTATGAGGCAATGTGGAGTAAAATTGTTCTTTATGAAGATATATGAAGCTTCTTGAAGCATAATGAGTTGTTATGAAGCTTTATGGAGCTCTACAAGCTGTCAGGCACATTGAACCATTATGAGGCCTTGCTGTGAAGTTTTATAAAGCTTTATGAACCATTACAAACTATTCCAAAATGTTATAAAACTGTAAGAAGCACTATAAGATCTTACGACACATTATTAAGGGTTATGAAGCATTATGAGGTGTTATGAAGCTTTATGAAATATGCAACACTATAAGGTGTTAAGGTTTTAAATGTGTTCTGAACCAATTAGATGTTGTGAAGTGTTATGAAGCATTATGCAATGAAGGCATGAAGCTTTATGAGACAATATAAGCTCATATGATACTTTGTGAAGATTTATGAAGCATTGTGAGATGCTATGAAGCTTCATGGGGCACTATAAGGGGATAGGAATCTATGAGGCATTATGAAGTGTTATGAAGCTTTATAAAGTATATCGAGTTGTTATGAAGCATTATAACGTGTTACGAAACTTTATGAAGCATTACTCATGACGCTGATATTACGAAGCACCATAAACTCTAATGAAGTTACGTGAAGTATTATAAGAAGTTTTGAAGTATTATGAGGTGCTACTAAATAATCTGGAGTATTATGAAGACAGAATAAGGTGTTACAAAGCTTTGCGAGGCATGTTGAGGAATAGAGAAGAATTAAAAGGTGAATCATTTAGGCGTTATACAGCTTTATGAGATATTATTAGACATTATGAGTCATGAAATGTTTTGAACGATCTGTAAGTTGATATTGAGATGTTTGTTGACCGTGTCGGCATTAGTGAGTCGCTCTCTCTCTCTGAGAGTTTTGGCACCTGTCAATCTTCATCTGCGGGTGAATGAGACACAGACATCAGAGAACATCCTGACACTAGTCAATTAAAGGATTACTGAGAGGTGAATGTACGTGAGTTTACCAAGCTACACTACAGGGACATATTTGCCTCTTGAAGACAACTATATCTGATGAAACTTTGCTAATTGTGTTAAGTTCATAGACCAGTTAATTACTTGTTAATTATGCAAGCACAGCTTCTAGAATGAGTTTCATAATTGGCTGCCGCACACATCCGTGTGGATTACAGCACGTTTAGACAGTTGCCAAGGTCTGATTGACTTCAAATAATGATTTAATCATCAACTGGCAACGGCCAAATAGTGACTAATGTGATCATCTCTGCTTTCACACATAGATGGTTTGAGAATGTGCCAAGCATGGTGAGAACAGTGGTTGCAGAGGTGATCTGGGTGATTGCTAAAGTGTTCTGGATTAAAGGTATTGTGAGGGGCGGCATTGGGTTTCTTATATAACGCACAGTAATCCTCCTCCTGAGACGGTTATTCATGGGAAAGCTAGACTCAAGATAGACAGGGTTGGTTCAAGTCTTCACAGAAACAGGCTGGACACATGCAGCACTGCCTTGTGCGGATTGATTAGCGCTGATCTCCATGAACTGAACTCATAGTTCACTTACTGGGAGGCCGATATTCAGAACATATTTCAAATAAGATTCTGTTGTTGTTTATGTGGTTAAAATGTGCATTTCTTTCTAACTGTGTGTCTGCAGGGGCTCGTTTTCTGAGGTTTACCTGGTGAGAGAGAGAAATACCGGGAACTTCTACGCCCTGAAGTGTGTGAAGAAAAAACAGCTGCACCACTCAAACCTTGAGAACGAGATCAAAGTGCTGAAGAGGTACGAGAAAAAACAAGACACAAACACCACAGACCAGTATCACCAACATTATAGCATGGAAATAAACACCCATAAATATAATGACAGATCATCACAACCTACAGACCATTAATATAAACACTACGGCAGTGGTGTATAAAGTACCTGAAAGCCATACGTAAGTAACAGTACTGATATCTTACCAGAAAATGACTTGGTGTTTGTACTTAAGTACAGAAAGTATTTTTTAAATCTTAAACATACTTAAGTAAAATATATATATAAAATGTTCATACACAGCTTGAGTTCGTGTTCAGTTTCAACTCTTTCTTCCATTTTGTATTTTTTGAGTAAGAATAAGAAGCATTTCATTCTGTACTTAGTGTCTTTACTTCCAACATAAGAAAACATTTCTGGAATCTGCACCTGAAATAGCATTTAGTGTATTTACACAGTTTAATGGATCTCAGAAGGGACACGGATGGCTTTAAACTGCAGTTACCGATGCATAAATAGGCCTAATGTTTTGTTTGTAACATAATACATTGAATGCTGATATCTGAAGTAATTTAAGACATGAAAAACAATGTCAAAATGTGAAATTAAAACCACCAGTAGGTGGCAGCTGTTAATGAGTGAGTCATTGAGATTCAACTGATTCATTCAAACTGCTGATTCATTCAGAAACAAAGCATTTGACTGTTAATGAGTGAATCACTGAAAGACACTGACAGGTTATGATGTATTGGTTTATGTCAAGTTGTCATAACAAAGGCATCTCAAACAATGTCATCTTTGCATTAAAAATGACATACCTGAGCGAATGACACTTAATGACAGTTAAACACGCACAAAACCTCCATAATATTCATTACATGCGTCATGTCACAATTATGAAGGTGTAATGTCAGTCTTATGCACACCCCTTCAAGTAAAGTGTTACCGGTGTTTTTAGTCTAACTTACAAGCGCCAGACGACTGATTCGTCAAACCTGCTTTCCTGCAGTCCGTGTTCTTCTGACTTCTGACTATTTTGTAGTAAGTAACGACTGTGCTTCTTGGAAGTGTATCGGAGTAAAAGTATACCTTTTAATTAGGAAATGTAGTGGAGTAAAAGTAAAAGTTGGCTTAAATATAAAAACTCAAGTAAAGTACAGATACTCCCAAAAAATACTTAAGTCCTGTAACAAAGTATTATTACTTTGTTACATTATAACACTGCACTACAGACCAGTTTCACCAACACAACAGACCATAAACATTACAGACCACTAACACAAACACCACAGACCCCTAAAATAAACACTCAGATCACAAACAGAATTATCACAAAGATTACAAACCATAAACATAAACACCACAAACCAGTATCACCAACACTACAGACCACTGACATCACAGAACACTAAACTGAACAATACACTACAGACCATAAACACCACAGACAGCTGACACACTAGAGATGGTAAACATTAACACCACAAACAGAACAGACTACAGACCAAAAACGCTCAGATCACAGAATTATCACAGACCATTATCAGAAAGACTATAGACCATAAATATAAACACCACAGACCAATATCACCAACAATACAGACCATTAACATCACAGAACAGAAAAAAAACACTAACACACTACAGACTGTAAAGGTACACCACAAACGGAAGAAATTACAGACCAGAAACATAAACAACACTAAAAACTACACAACCACAATCACTGCAAACATCACAGACCTCTAAAATAAACACTTAGATCATAAACAGAATAATCACAGACTAGTATAACAAAAACGTGATTAACGTGGTGTTTAAGGTTGGTTGTGTCTGGTAAGATGACCCTTTCTGTGATTTTGGCGTTTGGTTTAGTGTTTAAAGGTCTATAGTGTTGGTGATATTAGTCTGCTGTGTTTATGTTTATGGTTTGTAGTCTTTGTGAAAATGGTCTGTGATTATTTTGTTTGTGATCTGAGTGTTTATTTAGAGGTCTGTGATGTTTGTGGTGATTGTGGCTGTATTGTTTTTAGTAGTGTTTATGCTTCCGGTCTGTAATTTCTTCCGTTTGTGGTGTTTACCTTTACTGTCTGTAGTGTGTTAGTGTTTTTTTTCTGGTGTTTATGGTCTGTAGTGCGTGTTTAAGGGCTATCATGTTTATGTTTGAGCTTTGTGATAATGGTTGATGGTGTTTATGTTTGTCATCTGTGATGTTAGTTGTCTGTAGTGTTGACAATATTGGTCTGTGGTGTTTATGGTTGGTCATGTCTGTTAAAATGACCTGTGACGACTGCATCTGTGATCTTAGTGTTTAGTTTAGTGTTCTGTGATGTTAATGGTCTGTTATATAATATTACAAACACTACAGAGCTTTAAACATCACAATACACTAAACTAAACACCAAAATCACAGAAAGGGTCATCTTACCAGACACAACCAACACCATAGACCACTAACATCACAGATGACAAACATAAACACCATCACCCATGATTACAAAGCTCAAACATAAACACAATATCCTTTAAAGATGCCCAACAGACCATAAACACCACAGACTGCTATCACACTAAAGATGGGACAAACAGAAAAAAACTACAGACCGGAAACATAAACACTGCTCAAAACATCACAGACCACAAATACTACAGACTGCTGACGTATAAACATGTATGCAAACACCTTTGACTCCACATAAAACTACTGACAAAACACTACAAACCAGCACCAAACACCATCTTCTGGATTCTACTAAGTCTGCCTTTCTATCCTTTCAGGATAAAACATGATAATGTGGTGGGACTGGAAGATTTCTACGAAACAAGAACACACTATTACCTGGTCATGGAGCTGTACGTGTTTGATAATACCCAAAATATACACAATCGCACACATCTTTTTAGCATAAATTTAACATGTTTTTTTATGTGAAGGGTGTCGGGCGGAGAGCTCTTTGACCGCATTCTGGATCGAGGTGTTTACACGGAAAAAGACGCCAGCCGTGTGATCAAACAGGTCCTGGAGGCCGTTTCCTACTTGCATCAGAACAGCATCGTCCACAGAGACCTGAAGGTGAGAGAGGACAATCTTCTGTTCCTATCTGAGTTCCTAATGAAACGTTAGTAACGTCCGTGCTTTTGTCTGTGTGTAGCCTGAGAACCTGCTGTACTACAGTCCAGACGAGAACGCCAAGATCATGATCAGCGACTTCGGCTTGTCCAAGATGGCCGATCACGGCGTGATGTCCACAGCCTGTGGGACACCAGGATACGTCGGTATGAACAAATCATCATCATATTTGCTTTAGATTGCCTACAGTGATTATGATTCTCATAATTCTGGTGTTTCTCTTCAGCTCCGGAGGTTCTGACTCAGAAACCGTACAGTAAAGCTGTGGACTGCTGGTCTATCGGCGTCATAACCTACATCTTGTGAGTCTGGGATCATATAGACATACATTCCTGTGAGCCAGTCAGTTGTGTTTCTCCTTTAATCTCTTATGTGTTCGTTTAGGTTGAGCGGCTACCCGCCATTTTACGAGGAAAACGAAACACGTCTGTTCTCCAAAATCATGAAGGCAGAATATGCGTTCCACTCACCGTATTGGGACGACATCTCTGAGTCAGGTGCGTTGCAAACACTTTACAGACCTAGTAGCCTTATAAACATAAAGTGACACTACTGCCACCCAACACTGCCCTACAACATCAGCTTCTACAGAGATTATACATGCATAGATCTCTTTTTTGCAGTGAATAATTAAGTTGGCTTGAGAAAGCCAACTTACTGAAATGCTATTTAAACAACTTCTTCTT
>JAHKKF010520000.1:0-14071 GCA_019740295.1 Labeo calbasu | reverse complement strand
CCAGAGCCTGTGCTTCACAAGCTATGGTGCATAAAAAGTATACAAATTTTTATGTTTTGAAAACATGACCGACCGTTTCGCTAGATAAGACCCTTCTTCCTTAGGCTGGGATCATTTAGAGCCCTTTGAAGCTGCATTTAAACTACATTTTGGAAGTTTAAAATCAGTCCATTATATGGAGAAAAATCCTGAAATGTTTTTCTCAAAAACCATAATTTCTTTACGACCGAAGACAGAAGACATGGACATCTTGGATGACAAGGGTGTGAGTAAATTATTTGTAAATTGTTGTTCTGGAAGTGGACTTCTCCTTTAACATACCAAGACAGCATCATAGGCACCAGGTTCACTGGTGAGGAAGGCAAACATGATACACAGGTACGGTTTCTTCAGCTGGAGTCTGAGAGAGCTGCACATCTCTCTCCACAGGGAGTTTTTTTCATCAGTGTAGCCCGACAGAGCCATGGCCACCACGTTCAGGTTCAGATCACCTGATCAAAACATAAAGCAAACAACCAAAATGTCATTTAAAATAATTGTGCACTAGGTATTCAAGCAATTGTTTGCTGAAAATTGTCAGTATTCAAGATGGCAGGTCTCTACAGTGCGACCATGAAAAAATATTTAAGAGCACCATGTGCGACTGACCCGATCAGCATATTTGTGTTTGCGCTGAGGGGAGCTTCAAACGATTTTATGTGTTTTTGCAGCGTTGAGTAACGTTTCACAGACACATCTCACCAATCCTCTCATAAACAAAGTGCTTCATTGTGCAGTGTAGAGAGCTTTGATGATTATAATGAAACTTTGTGAGATCACAAACTAAGATGAGTGACAGCTTTTAATGATTTTTAAGGGAGTTTGTAAATGAGATTGATTCAATACAACAGTTAAATAAACAAGAAGTTAATATTAAGTGACTAACATTGTCTGACTATAACACTATTGCATGATTTTGCTCTATTTAGTCATCAAAAATAGTCGGAAACAAGTCGGAAACACACACAGTGTTTCGTTTATGAATGAATATGCATTTTTAAACGAATCTAGCGAGTCAATGATTCAATTTCCCATTTATAAAGACAGTCACTTGTTTAATTCCTGAATGAATCAAAAGAATGAATGATTCAATAATTGAATCAGTGACTTGCTGCCACCTACTGGCAGTTTTAGTTTCATTGTTAAAGTATCTTTTCAGTTATTTAAATCGTTTAATATTTCTGTATTCAAAATTTTGTTTAAAACATTAATCTCAACATTAATTTATGCATTTGCTTGCACTCATGCCACCTCTGAGCCTCATTAGACATGAAAACACACCTACAATCCACTTTTTAAAAAAAAATCATTTTTAAAAAATTGACATAAAAGATTACATGCCATTATAAAGGTAAAAACTAAATTCCCCTGTAAATCACTTTAAGGAGTCAAATATCACCTCGTAATGTAAATGCTAATTTTTGATCAGATTTTTTGCTTATTGATTAGAAGGTGCTCCTAAAATTTTGACTGTGCTCCTAAATTTTCTAAGTTAGGAGCACAAGTGCTCCTAAAAAGAAAAGTATGCGTAGAGCCCTGTATGGACTGCTTTTCGGCCCACTGGTCAATATATGCTTTCACTGCATGCAAAAGAACCGTGTGGACATTCTGTGAAAATCTCCTTTTGTGTTCCAAGGAAAAACAAACATCATATGCCTCTTGGACAAGTCCAAACAAACCATACTACAAAGACAAAAAGCCTTGTGGTGGTAGGTGTAAAAAACACACACCTTTTTATAATCTGTTTTCAAAAACCTCAGAGGCAAAATAAATTATGCTTAAAACCCAAACAACAGGCAATTATGAATAATAAGCAAACGGTCCCATATGCCGAATGCATCTGCGGCTTTAGGGCATTTAATATTAAACAGCTATGATTGTGTAATGCAAGCCAGGTTTTTGTCGTTTAGTATATAAGAAACACTTTTGAGTACACACAGGCAGCTGACAAGCCTGGATTTCACACAGTCATTCTAATGAATTGCCAACCCTCAACCAACGCTCAAACAAGCACACAGGTGAGGACAGGACTTCCTGTAAATCCTCTGGGGGAAAATGATCTTTCTCTATACTGTATGAAAAAAATAAATTCAAAATTGCTCAGACAGCATCAATTTACATACTAGAGTCTCTACTAGAGGAAATTTGAAAGAGATATCAAGGCTTACTTCACACAATTTAAACAGTATACTCTTACTGTGTCTGGTTATGCGTTATTTTTCCTGTGCATTATATTTTAATGCTTGTGAAATGACAGATTGGTGTAAAAACAAGCAAAATAGCACACATTCATAATAGAGCTGTCAAACAATTAATCCCTATTAATCACACACAAAATAAAAGTTTGAGTTTGCCTATAATGTTACAAAAATTTCTATTTCAGATGAATGCTGCTCTTTTGAACTTTCTATTCATCAACAAAAAAACTGAAAAAATTCTACTCAACATCAATTTTTCAACATCATAATAATAATAAATATTTTTGAGCAGCAAATCAGAATATTAAAATGATTTCTGAAGGATCATGTGACTGGAGTAATGATGCAAAAAAATTCAGCTTTGAAATCACAGGAATAAATCACATTTTAAAATATATTCAAATAGAAAACAGTTATTTTAAACAGTAAATATACTTCAAAATTTATCTGTTTTTGCTACTGGATCAAAATAAATACAGGCTTGGTGAGCAGAAGAGACCTCTTTAAAAAAAAAACATTAAAAATCCTGGAAATCTGTGACCCTGGACCACAAAACCAGTCTTAAGTCGCTGGGGTTTGTTTGTAGCAATAGCCAAAAATACCCTGTATGGGTCAAAATTATTGACTTTTCTTTTATGGCAAAAATCATTAGGGAATTAAGTAAAGATCATGTTCCATGAAGATATTTGGTAAAATTCCTACTGTAAATGTATGAAAACTTAATTTTTGATTAGTCATATACATTGTTAAGAACATTATTTGAAGAACTTTAAAGGCAATTTTCTCAATATTTTGATTATTTTGCACCCTCAGATTCCTAATTTTTAAATAGTTGTATCTCGGCCAAATATTGCTTTTATATGATGCATAAATCTCAATTTTGAAAAAATGACCCTTATGACTGGTTTTGTGATCCAGGGTCACATTTGATTTGGTGCTTACACTGTACATAGTGTGACCTATTAAATATAACTATAATTAATAATTAATAATGTTAATAATACATAATTAACGTATTAATAATTAATAATAATACTTTTATTTATTATGCGAATAATGTCTAAAGTGTGATAATACTGCTATATTTTAAAATAAAAGTAGCTATTTTATAGTACACTTATAAATACAATGCTAATATTTACATTTTCTTTTATTTCTTTTTTCCTTTTTAGTGTGTAGTCTAGAATGGAAATCTTTATATTAACATTACAGATTATATTAACATTAACAGCTGTCAGCCAGGTCGGTTCCCAAATGAGTGGTCTGAACTTATTGTGCATATACAGGGTTATAGTCACTGTCACTGGCTGGAAGATTCCTCCAGTCCAGTCCTGTACCTTTCTCTGCTGAAGCCCCTTTGTTAAGAATCTGAATGGCCCGTCGGATGTCCAGGTTAAAGAGGGCGACAGCAGCCGCTCTCTCCCACTCGCCCTCCTGCTCCAGAGACTTCAGGAAGGGCTCCACATCGATATCGGGCCCTCGACTGATCCAGCCACACAGCTGCAGGGCCAGACTGCGCTCCTCGCTGTGGTACCGCGGTACATCGGTCTGTCTGTCTGAACCCGACCAGCAGCGCCGTGTCTCCGTAGTGCCTGAGATGAGAGAGAGAGAGACGTTTCTTTAAAGGGCCTGAGGCATTTAACAGATGTTTATGAGAAACACTCCTAATGTTTTGCTCAATCATCATGTTCAGGGAAAATGTGATTGAATTTTGTGCCGTTTACACTTACCAGAGCTGGACTTGACGATGTTTTTGATGCCTGAGTAGATGAGTGACTGTTTATTGCTTTGTTGCTTCTGTTCCACATTTTCAGTGTACTGTTTCATAAGTAAAACTCGCATAGGAAATATAAATATCAAATCAAACAGAACAAGACCATATGAACAAGAATATGACAGCAAGAATAGTCATCATGTCAAATAATATGTCAAAATGTTATAGCTTAGAGGGTTTTTGGCAAGAATAAACTGTAAAGTAGACCAGCCTTTATGCCACATACCAAAGTTATAACATATATATTATTTATTATTGATCACCATCATCAATATTATATTATTACTATCATTATAACAACAATAAGCTAATATATAATAAATAAATATAATAGAAAAATATAATAAAATACAACATGTAATAATAATACATATTTTTTATTATTATATGTAAATAATAATCTAAAATTATTAGTTTTATAAATTCACTTATTAATACTACTACTAATACTACTGTTGTTATATTTATTATTTTTTATATAAACTACATAAAAAATAATAATACTAAATGTAATATAAAAGTATGTATTCTAAGCAATTATTTGTATATTGTATTATATGTAAAAGTCAGATATTAAATTAAACCATATAACAATTATTAATAATAATACTAAGTTAATAATACTATAATATAATATATTATATTATTATTATTATTATTATATGTAAATAATAATCTAAAATTAGCATTATAAATGTATTTATTTTTATTTAAAAGCTCTCTCTCTCTATATTTTTTAAAGCCATATAATAAAATAAACTATATAATACTACTAGTAATATAAATAATAATCCAATATAAAAGTATGTATTATAAAAGCAATTACTTGTATATTGTATTATTATATGTTATCAAGTCAGTTAATAAACCATAAAAATAACCATATAATTATTATATGTAAATAGTAATTAAAAAACGTATTGTGTGTGTATATATATATATATATATATATATATATATGTGTGTGTGTGTGTGTGTATTTTTTTATTTTTAAGCCATATAAATAATAATAATAATAATAATAACAATAATTAATAATAAAAGTATTTGTATATTGTATTATTATATGTAATCAAATGTCAGATAATCAAATAAACTGTAATTATTAATTAATGTTTAATTATCATTATAATACGTAAATAATAATCTAAAATTAATATTATAAATGTGTTTATTACTACTACTACTACTGTTATTTTACATATTTATATATATAGATATATATAAATCAAATAAATTATATAATAATAATAATAATAATAAAAAGATGCATTATAAATGTAATTATTAGTATATTGTATTATTATTATATGTAATCAAAAGTCTATAATAATAAAAAAAAAAACAATGCTGAAACAACAAGAGATACTTTGGCTTTTAGGTAAAAATTTAACAATAACTTTGACATATGCTTTGAGAGGTTCAAACATCCCCTGTAACGCCCTAGCGCTGCAGGAAAGGATATAATGGAGTGTGTACCAGAGCGACCTCAGCTGCGGGTCGTCTCCTCCAGCCAGCACGTGGTTCCTCCACACCTGGACGGTGTCGTGGCCATACCGCGACTGCGCTCGCTCCCTCATCTTAGTGGCAATGTCCTTTTCAGACGCGGCCGCCCCCTGACCGGCATCCTCCGCGCACTCGTACAGGTGCCGCCCGCACGCCCACATCAGCGACGTGGTGGAGCTCCAAGCCAACGATATGCGCTCAAAGACGGTGAAGTCATTCATGACCCGGTTGGGCGACACCACCACCATGCGGTTCTGGGCCGACGGATGCCAGGCGAAGCTGCTGATGATGCTCTCGCTGCAGGGCTGAACGCTGCGCTCGATGATGGTGGGCTCAACCTCGTCACCGAACGGCATGGGCGTGTGCTGCATGTCGTACAGCCGGATAATGTTGCTGTCCCGCGTGAGCGTGGCCAGCAGGCCCATGCGAGTGGGACACCATGCCACTTTAGTTAAAGGTTTAGGCTGCTCGGTTAAAGTAAAGACTGGTTTTTCGAATTTGCGCAAGTCCCAGATAGCCACCTGACCTTCGAAGAAGGAAGCAACGCGATCTTGAAAGTGAGGGTCCACTGTGACGCCCTGAATGGCTTTGGTGTTCACAAACGTCTTCTGGCTGGTGTTTCGCAGGTCAAAGATGGCTAAATTTCGGTGCATGCCGGCCAGTAGCAACTTTTGATGATCACGAGGGAGCCAGCAAAGAGAAAGACATGCATCGTTTTGTCCAAGCTCATAGAGCGGTTTGGTCACCACCAATCCGGAGTCCACATCTCCAGATAGTCGAACCTTCTCAGCTGGGACCGCTTCGGGAGAAAACTTACTACTTATATCCCAAATGAGAACGGAAAAATCAGCCCGATGTTTATCCAAACCAGCCGCAAGCCAGTTACTGTCCACCGGGTTCCATGCGAGTGTATTGCATTGTCGAGCATGTTTAGGTACAAACTCTTTACCCACCAGCTCCTTGCACTTCGAGTTGTGGCTCTGTCCCAGACTGGTCAGGACGACTCGGCCGTTGGCCTGTCCCACAGCCAGCAAACACTCCGGCTCATGTTTGGGATACCAGGCCACGCATTTCATATACGGGGTGTCGGAGTTGATGGCCAGCAGCGTGGCTGCCGTCTCCTCGGATAGCGGAAGGGCACCGGCTTTGGTTTCCGAGCTTCCTGCAGGTCCGATCCGATACAAACTGAGTTCAGTGTCGCAGATCACATAGCGGTCCGCGTGATGGGGAGACCACAGGATATCTGGCTTATAGCCGCTCGACATGGCAGGACAGTGGTTTCGTCAGTGGAGATATCTGTGAATGATAAAGAATATTATTTATATAGCAGTAATATTAATATATTTACAGACATACACTGCCAGTTAAAAGTTTTTGAACAGTAAGATTTTTTTATGTTTTTTTTTAAAAGAATTGTCTTCTGCTCACCAAGCCTGCATTTATTTGATCCAAAATACAGCAAAAGCAGTAATATTGTAAAATATTTTTACTATTTAAAATAACTGCTTTCTGTTTGAATATTTAAAATGCAATGGTTTAAAATGTTTTAAAACGGTAATATTATGAAAAAAAAATAGAATTTAAAATAACAGTTTTCTATTTAAATATCTATTATAATGTAATTTATTCTTGTGATCAAAGCTGAATTTTCAGCATCATTACTCCAGTCTTCAGTGTCACATGATCCTTCAGAAATTATTCTAATATGCTGATTTGCTGTTCAGAAAAACATTTTTAATTATTATTATTATTATTATTATCATCAATATTTAAAACAGTTGAGTATATTATTTTTCAGGATTCTTTGATGAACATAAAGATCCAAAAATGAACATTTATCTGAAACAAAAAAAACTTTTGTAACATTATGCACTATACGATTCAAACGCTTGGAGTCAGTTTTTTTTTTTAATACCTTTATTTAGCAAGGATACTTTAAACTGACTTTAAAATTGATGACAAAGACATTTATAATGTTACAAAAGATTTCTATTTCAGATAATTGCTGTTCTTCTGAACTTTCTATTCATCAAAGAAATCTGAAAAAATTCTACTGTATATATATATATATATATATATAATTAATACAATAATATTATTAAAACTATATTATTAATACAACTGGTATTGTTTTAATAATTAATAAATATTAATATTATTAATAATAATTGATAGTAATAAAATAATTATTTATTTAGATTTATTATATGACTTTTGGTTGCATAATAATGCATTAAACACTACTATAATAGTAATACTGTACTTTAAAAAAAAATGAAATATGTTTTTTAATGTATTATTTTACTATTTTTATTACTGTTATTTTTGTTATTACTGTTTTATTACTGTAATTTTTGTTATTCTTGTGTGTGTGTGTGTGTGTGTGTGTGTGTGTGTGTGTATACACACACACACACACACAAACAATTTGTTTCCCTTTTATGATTTCATAATTCATACATCANATGTATTATTTTACTATTTTTATTACTGTTATTTTTGTTATTACTGTTTTATTACTGTAATTTTTGTTATTCTTGTGTGTGTGTGTGTGTGTGTGTGTATACACACACACACACACACAAACAATTTGTTTCCCTTTTATGATTTCATAATTCATACATCAAAGGGTTAAAGTTAAACACTGAAGTTGCACACTAAATTAAAGGTAATAAAAAACAAATGTTTCCAAGACTTTACCAAAGTTAAGAGAAAATCTAAGTAATTATGTGTTTAATGTGTTGAAATAAACATTAAATTAAGCTAAATTATTAATAAGATATCCTCATGATTCTATCACTTCGTGTTAAGATGTAAATATTAAATAACTGAAGAAAAAAATAAAACTGCCTTTTGATAAGAAAGTAAAGAGTGAAAATTAGATTTTTAATAACAGTGAGTTAGCCGGTCAGCTATTGCTAAACTAACCACATCAACCTTTTCTAAACTGGAAAAAGGTAATGACAGACGTCAGTCACTATATGAAGACACAGAATAAACATTGCTTTAAAATATAAATAAATAACAGCTGTGTTCACAAGCGTTTCATAAATATAAACTCACATTTGACGTGCAAACATGCTGAAGTTTGTTTGGGTAGCGTGAAGTCGGAAGCAGTGCAAGTGGTAAACACAACGTGACAGAAACTTACAAAATAAAAGTCCCACTGTGTTTAATCAATATAACAGACATCGACGAGCAGAGATGAACGAGGATTAAATTAATACACTGGAAGAACTAAACCTAAAAATAACCTCTGTCTAAACAGTAAAGTCTTCGGGTAAATACATAAGATGATACATAAACGTGTTCCAATACAGATTAGTATGAAAGTACATTTTCGCCACACCTTAGAAACCATGCTTTTAAATCATAATTATGACGTAAAAAGTCTAAAAAGCCATTATGACATGAAAAGACGATTTTTATGTCGTAATTTTGCATGACTTTAATGCCTTTCGACTTTTAATATGTCATAATTTCACATTCTTATATCATAATTATGACTTTCTATCATAATTTTGACTTTTTATTTCAGAATTGTACTTCGTCATAATTTTGACTTTTCGTATTTATTAATTATGACTTCTATCTCATAATTTCAACTTTTTTCTCGATCGTTTCTAATGTGATGAGAGCTCTTGTTTAAGTTTTGATTTGAAAACACTGCCCTCTACAGCCGAAACAAAGGTCTATTCATGGAAAGTTATTATTTCAATGTCAAAATAATTTAATATTATTTTTTAAGCATTTTAAAAAACTAGACATATTTAGGCATTAATAAATATTATATATTTTGATATATAATATCTATATATTATATCTATATATCTTGTAATTGTATATATATAATTTTATATTTTATTTAATATCTAATTATAATAATTAAGTAATATTCTTTTAAATCAGATAGATAGATAGATAGATAGATAGATAGATAGATAGATAGATAGATAGATAGATAGATAGATAGATAGATAGATAGATAGATAGATGTGTTTCACAAAGATAAATGCAAACAAGTTTTGGAACAACATGAGGATGAGTAATTAATAAAGTATGTTTGGGTGGTCTATCACTTTAAATGTCCTGGAACACTTTAGATGAGTCACATCTCAGGGGGTTCCTGCATGTTTTCCAGATTTCACGGGGGCGCCATTCATATAAAATGTTGTCAAGGAACAGAAGCTTTTGGGGAAATGTTATTGTCCTCCAAACAATCTCTCAGCATTCATCTGCAAAACATATGTAAACACAAGAAAGTAGTAGAGTGTTTACATTGCTTAACTACTGTTTAACGCCACACTAAATTACAAAAATACCTAAATACAAAATTTTTTATAATATATTACATTTATAGTAAAATACATATGTCGTTATATACATAATAAACATACATTCAGATTTATGGCTGTTCTGTGCTATAGTGTGTGTGTGCATGTGTGCATGTCCATGTGTGCATGTGTGTGTGTTCAATCAGGCATCAGATTGTTGGGTCTGTGATGATGGGCTGATGTTCAGCACGGGACTGAAGTCAGTCAGAACAGAATGTGCTCCATACAGGAGACATGAGCATGTGGATACTCCCTAGATTTGTGTAACAGCCAAGGTAAGTGCTTTATCTCGTCTTCATATTATTGTTCTGAAACTAATTACACTCATTTTG
This sequence comes from Labeo calbasu, assembly GCA_019740295.1. Lineage (NCBI taxonomy): Eukaryota > Metazoa > Chordata > Actinopteri > Cypriniformes > Cyprinidae > Labeo > Labeo calbasu. Next base: position 3,888 of record JAHKKF010520000.1, on the reverse strand, counting down.
AGATATTTTACCCTGCCTAAAACAATATTTTAGCATTATATGACAAAACTAAACATGTATTTGTGGATTTTTAGTCGTCTTTGATCTATAAACAACATGCATGTTATTTTATTGTCACTTTATTTGTTTAAAAATATCCAAGGACCAAGTTGTGGTTGAACTTTTAGCACTAAAAGTGTATATTCAAATCATAAGAAAATATTTCTTAGCCACTTGTGTTGGTCTTTGCAATGCAGAATGTGCATCATGAACACATTTTGAAAATGCACAGAAGGTCTGAAAGATTTTTCTTTGTTTTTAAGGTTAGACGTGAATGAAATCATGGCCAAAGGGTTTTCTCTGTGCCTGTTGCTTTGGCTGCTTGCACCTGCGGCCAGATGCCAGAACAGAAGACAATCTGGAGAAACACTGAACAACCTCACTACAAAAAAGGATGGTGGTAAACGCATTAGTGTTTTATTCAGTGTCAGAGTATTGTGTATTGTGTTGGCTTTTAAAAGTCTTGCATGTACAAAAATAAATGTTAGATATCTCATATCTCAATAGTTTCCCAAAGACAGCAGTGGGATTAGAGAAAAGTCAACAAGTTTTAAGAAAAAAACAAGTAGGCTACTAAACTTTTCACTCAAATTGTTATGCTGATAATATAATTTATTAATAAGGACTTTTAGATTCAATTTGAAAAAAGCCTATATATATATACAGACTTTTGTACTCCGTTACTCTAAACCAGTGGTTCTCAACTCCAGTAGACAAAAAAGTAGACGAAGTTTACTTTCTTATTTTTAGTTTGAAAAAAGAATACTGATAACACACTTGAATTTTGTTTGTTTGTTTGTTTGTTTGTTTTTTGTAAGGGTGTCCTGTTATTATTGTATTGGATCACATTCATCTAATATATTAATATTATCATACATGACATATTATTAGAAGATATAGAGTGACAACTAATATGCATTTTATGTAAGCAGTCTTTTCTACTTTGTAAAGATCTCACTGATGAGAATTTCATCTAACTTTTTGGCCATATAAATATCACAATCTGCACCAAATTGCATGTTTTTGCACATTTTGGGCCTCTGAAAAAAGTAGATGTTTTTTCCTCATTTTGAGCTTCAAATTCTCTTATATATCCAAAAAACCACATAAGCAAACTTTTGTTTTGACTATTAATTTATATGTAATTGGGTTTTACCAATAGATGATAGTACTGAGATATCGCCTGATGATAGCAAGCCGATTATTATTATTATTAGGCTATTCATACTAAATCTAATTAATATTAGGGCTTATTTGTTCTATCATATTTATTTTTCCGCGTTTTACAGTGATGCGCGTTATAACCAATCACACACGATTCCGTTGAGTTTATGAACGCATTGGCCAATCAGAGGCGTTCAGCTGAGTGATCGCTGAAACAGCGGAGTTTTGTTGTTTAGTCCGTTTACTTCCTCCTGACTGCTCTCTCGCGAATTCTCTCACCATAAACAACAAAGTGAAGATGTACGTACAATGTAAGTATATGAGATTTACTCACCATACAGTGCAGATAACTTCACTAAATATAACGGGAATGTGCATAAACTCGAGCTAGACTGAAGTCAGTGATGTTCTTTCATAGCGTAAATGTTCTTTGCTGTTTTCTGTAGCTACAGTTTGAATAACTGAGAAAATTTAAACATTATAATTAGTAATTTACGTTACTTTTAAATTGTTATCATGTTAAATACAAATTCAGTCATATTAAAGATATTTTATGACATGACATCCATGTGCTACTTGACTAAAAAGATATAATGCATAGTTAATAGATTACACTAAGCCCTACTCTGGAGTTGGTTTACTCTCCATCTGTTAAAATTATGTAAGTAAATAATTGAATAAATCAGCATGATAATATCATGCACTGGAGATCTCACAGACTGATGATAGGATGATATGACTATGGAATATACACTACCAGTCAAAAGTTGAACAGTAAGATTTTTTTTTTTTTTTTTTTTTTTTTTTTTAAAGTCTCTTCTGTTCACCAGGCCTGCATTTATTTGATCCAAAGTACAGTTAAACAGTAAACTTGGGAAATATTTTTAATATTTAAATTGTTGTTTTCTGTTGGAATACATTTTAAAATGTAATTTATTCCTGTGATTTCAAAGTTACATTTTTAGCACAATTACTCCAGTCACATGATCCTTTAGAAGTCATTTTAATATGCTGATTTGCTGCTCAAAAACCATTTATTATTATTATTGTTAGTAGTAGTAGGTTAAAAGCATCCTTGCTAAATAAAAGTATTAATTTCTATAATTTCTTAAATGCTGATATTTGGATCTTTCTATTCATCAAAGAATCCTGAAAAAAATGTTCTCAGCTGTTTTAAATATTGATATTAATAATAATAATAATAATAAGTGTTTCTTGAACAGCAAATCAGCATATTAGAATGATTTCTGAAGGATCATGTGACACTGAAGACTGTAGTAATGATGCTGAAAATTCAGCTTTGAAATCACAGGAATAAATTACATTTTAAAATATATTCAAATAGAAAACAGTTATTTTAAATAGTAAAAATATTTCAAAATTTTACTGTTTTTTTTTTTGCTGTACTTTGGATCAAATAAATGCAGGCTTGGTGAGCAGAAAAGACTTCATTAAAACATTAAAAATCTGTTCAAAAACTCATGTCATTATTTTATATGTCAGGCTTTAGAGGGTTAAAGTTACAGGTTCCAAAAGAGGTTGGAATTGGGCAACAATTTTTAGTTTCCAAAAGAACCTTTCAGTGAACATTTCTTAAAAGATTATTATTCTGAAGAAACTGTTTCCACTGTGAAAAGAACCTTTTGTGTACTTGAAAGGTTCCATGGATCTTAAAGGTTCTTAATAGAACCACAATGTCACTAAAGTGTGCGTTTATGTTTTGTTTTTACTTTGTTTTCAGAATTAGTATGCACACTAGAGATCGCATTCATCCTGGACAGCTCAGAGAGTGCAAAGGGTGTTCTGTTCAATCAAGAGAAAGCTTTTGTGCGCTCCTTCAGCAAGCGGGTGGTGCAGATGCAGGTGTCTGACTGGCATCTGAAAACCCGTATGGCGCTCATCTACTACAGCAGCTCTGTCCATGTCGACCAGCGTTTCAGAGACTGGCAAGACCTTGACGTCTTCCTGAACAGATTGGAGGATGCCATCTACATCGGCCAGGGAACGTACTCCACATACGCCATATCCAACGCCACTCAACTCTTTGCCAGCGAGACCAAGGAGCAAAGTGTGAGGGTGGCCCTGCTCATGACCGACGGCGTCGACCATCCGCGGAATCCTGACATCATGATGGCGGTCGCAGAGGCTAAAGGCCACAACATTAAGATCTTCACAATTGGCTTATCAAACCTGGCAAAGGACAACGTGAACAGTGCCAAACTGCGAGTCGTAGCGAGCAGCCCAGCACAGCAGTACTTCCACAGCCTCACTGACCCCAGACTGGAGGAACGGCTCCTGCAACAGCTTGTGAGACATTCACTTCAACTGTCAGACTCATTAGGTTTAGCAAGATCAGACATGATGAGCCCCCAAATCATAAACACGAATAAATTAGCAATAAAAAATAAAATAGCATGTGAAAGATGCATCCAAATAGCACAATTAAACTATACAATAAACAAAAACAATTGATAGTGAATTGAGAAACTGAACTTTTTAGTACACTGTAATCAAGACCTGCATGCCACTTCGATCACTAGCGAGCTACATAAGCATTTTGCATTAAAGTTAATGAGTTTTATGAGCTTAAATCTATGCTAATATAAATTATTATTTACTATAATATATATATATATATATATATATATTATAGTAATTAATAATTTTATTAGCATACTTATATAT
>JAHKKF010519998.1:0-13669 GCA_019740295.1 Labeo calbasu | reverse complement strand
ATATACACAGTACACACACATAGTATATAAACATAGACTTATTTTGAATCGATTAATCGCGACTAATCGTTTTGCAGCTCTATTTTAATCTACAAATCGGCATCATTTACCATAGATTTATTGTAGCAACACTAACTGCACCATGGTATTGTGGCAGAAATGTGGGATATTCATCGAATTTTGTTATATTATTAATGTAGACATGTATTGAATGTATTATAGGAGTAAAGGAACATAATTACAGTATTTTTTGTGATTAAGCTATCCACCTTTTTCTTCAGTGCAGAAGTAAGCCTATGGGTGAGACTTCCGGTTCATTAGCCGCTATAGGAAAATAACAAAAAGAATAACAACGTGTTTACGTGTTTGCACTACAATCCAGTTTTTTCATAATTTAGATACATTAAAAACACACCAATTTACAATATCAAGCAGCAAAATTAGCTGTTTTGTACAGCTAAAAATAGGGAAGAAAAAGCTGGATAGCTTTTGTGCATTTATACTAAACATATTTTTTTCATACAAAAACCTAACCATATAGTTATACTTTTAACAAGGTGTTGAGGTGTTATATACGTGGTTTTAACCGTGGTTATCATTATTTAAAGGCAGGGTAGGTGATTTGGTTTAAAACATTTTTTGTTTTGCTTGTTGAAAGTCTCTTCACATCCAGATAACAATCACTAAGCAGTCTAAATTTATTTTATATATTTATATCTTCTGTGGAAGGCGTAGGACCATAAAATGTTTGGTCTGAACATTCCTGCCTGTCAAAATATGTATTTGCATACCTCTGCGAACCCCGTATGCTCAGATATGATAGTGTTTTTAAGCATTTTACATTTATTAAAAGAATAACTCAAGGCTGTAACAATTTAAACATTATACTTTATTTGTGAACTTATGTTCACCTATTCGTTTTAATAGTTACTTTACTACTATTTTTGAATTTTTGTGATCATCAGTCATCAGAGCATCAGAGTCTAACATAATACACATACATTGATAGTCAAATATAAATTGCTCAAAAAAGTATTTATAACCCCTGTCCAATTTTGATTGCCTCACATCTCCCTGAAAACTATCGACAAAACGGACAACATTTGCTATTCTTATTGTTGGTAAATTTGTTAATGCTTGGGTGAAAACGAGTTTGCACTCGCACTGACAATGACAATCATGACGGATGGTGGCGCAACCGGATGTATCGCTTCCCTACTTCTCCACCACATTGTGAAATAGGCCTATGTTTCCTTAGAAAAATGAGTGATTTATACATGTTTTAATGGTATATTTCGTAATATTGGTGCGTTTTATTTTTGTACTACAATTTTTTTCTCATCCAGTATTTAGAAGAGACACTGCCTCCTTTGCCTCCTCTGAGGAAACGCCTCTGGCTTTGTTCTGATATTGTTTTTTTTAAACCGGTAAATGAGACGTGAGGTAATCAGACAGCGTTGCATTCAATCCTCCACCAACGCTGTCTCTAATCACGTCGCAGGTTAGTCTCTAGTCTGCCTAAGCGCGTTTTTGTGTGTTTTGTTATTGTTTTCAAATATAAAAATGATGTTTTTACAATTTTTACAGATGTTTTGACAATGAACATAAATTTACACCTGCATCATAACTCAAGCTACTACTACTGTCAATTTAAGTTATTGCCAAATGTGCATTTCTGTAAGACAAGAAAGTAATATTATTAATATTTGAAAAAAATATTGTGATAATTTTTTGGCTATAATCGCCCAGCCCATTTATGTCAAATCGAACATATGATTCTAATGATTTTTAATGATAATTGTCATGCATGCATAGGGATCACTGTAAGTAATGTAATAAAATGGAATGTTTTGGTTCTGGATTCTTATTGGTTGATGTCTATAGCTATGACACAAAACACTTTGGCACTGTGCATTTCAACTTAGTTTGCATGCCATGGACTACATGTTTTAGCAGAACTTAATGAATTTGCCTAACAAAATGTTTTAATGAAAAAGTGTATATTTTTATTATGCAAAAGAACTTTAGTTGTGAATTTAGGTGTACCTTAGAATGTACCTTATAACTAACATTGCGTTTTTAAAAGGAAATTGTGCTGTAAATACATGCCTGAAATGGAAAAATGCTAGCATCAATTTACAGCTTACACAGGACTTTACATATTCAAATACAGTAACTTCGGATGGAAGTGTTTCTGTTTAGCAGGAGAGGGAATGATGGAAGACGTAGGGAAAATGAAAAAACAAATATGCTCCGAGTCATTTGTCAGACATGGTTGATATTCACTCCCTAGAGGTTTTTTCCCCTTCACTGAATAGCTTTTATCTGTCTGCAACTGCACAGGTCTAGACATTTTTGTGTGTCTAAAACATTTCTTCATACAGAAATTACACTGCTCTATTCACTGCTCTCGTATGAGGATTTCTGTAAGTTTATCCCAAAAATATACTGTTACACCACGCAGGTTTTCTGGTAATACCATGGAACATGTATATGGAAATCATTCAGTATCACAGAAAACTATTGTTTTCTCAACTGATATCATCTCTGTATCATGACACTGCCACTGTACTTTTCTCTAAGGTCACGAGGCAGTGGCATAAACGGGTCAATGACTTTTTACTATATTTATTTATTTATGAAAATGTTTTTGGTATTAACTATCAAGGTGTTCTGTACATACTCAGTCGGGTGGTATTCAATGTGTAAAAATGTATTTAGAACTTAGTTTTCTGTTACACCACTTGCCATTTTTAAAGTTTGAATAAATGATTAAATAAATGATTAGACTTTTTAAGCATCACATTCCTATTTATCATTGACGCAAATAAGATATGGGTGAACACTAACAATTATCACAGATATTTTTTAATACATACTTATGAAAATAGACCTGGCGTGACCTTACATGATCTCGCATTCGTGTAATTCTCTGAACACTGGTTCCTGCAGTTGGAAAAATACCAGAGATCAAATTTCACAAAAACACAGATGACAACATTTGTAACACACAATGCAAATACCATGCAGACTACATAAAAATATACAAGAGATACAGAAAAGGGGTGGACATTAAATGCAAATCTTGCGTTAACTGATGCTAACCAGGATACTAATGATATATTTGGAGATGTAGTCCATTCTCTGGAAAAGTTTTAAGCAAATGAGGGAACCACCAAGGTCTTAATAAAATTGAATATGGGCACAATTCAGTTCAGTTGAGTTCAGAAGAATAAACTAGCCATATAGTGTTACAGTAATACCACCTTGTACCTGAAAAAGGCAGTTGCTAACAAGTGGATAAATAGGACTACAGAGGTTGATTAAAGGAGAAGTTCACTTCCAGAACAAAAATTTACAGATCATCTACTCACCTCCTTGTCATCCAAGACGGTTGACAAGACATTCTTTCTTCAGTTGTAAAGAAATTATGTTTTTTGAGGAAAGCATTTCAGGAATTATCTCCATATAGTGGACTTCAATGGTGCCCCTGAGTTTGAACTTTCAAAATGTAGTTTAAATGCAGCTTCAAAGGGCTCTAAACAATCCCAGCCAAGGAAGAACGGTCTTATCTAGCAAAACAATCGGTTATTTTCTGAGAAAAAAAAAAATGATGTAAAATATATATACTTTTTAACCTTAAATGCTCATCTTGTCTAGTTCTGTGTTGTGCATGCATAGTCTGTGCATCTCCAGATCTACATCGCTGTTTTACTTTTTTTGTAAAGGGTGTTTGACTTTCTTTGGATGTTCACTTTGCAGCGGTGTAGGACGATTTTGAAGTTGTGAGAGAAAATGAGATGGGAGTTTTTTGACATACCCTTACTCTCATAAACAGGAATACACACAGTTCAGCAGAACTAGACCAAGATAAGCGTTTGCAGTTAAGAAGTATATAAATTTTACGTTTTTTGTAGAAAATAACCAATTGTTTTGCTACATAAGAGCCTTCTTCCTCATCTGGGATCATTTAGAGACCTTTGAAGCTGCATTTAAACTGCATTTTGGAAGTTCAAACTCGGGGGCACCATAGAAGTCCATTATATGGAGGGAAATGCTGAAACGTTTTCCTCAAAAAACAATTTCTTTACGACTGAAAAAAAAAGACATGAACATCTTGGATGACAAGGGGGTGAGTACATTATCTGTAAATTTTTGTTCTGAAAGTGAACTTCTCCTTTAACGCAGTAATATTGTTAATTCAGACTGATTTGTGAATGCAAACATGCACAAGGCGTGATTTATCACATGAATCAATCACAATCAATCATATCCAGTCATGGCCCCCTCTCACGTGACTTTCCCCCATTCATTCTCAATTACCCCCCAAACTCACCACACACTTTAGGGGGTCTGTTAAAACTCAATGGGCCCAGGGGAGGCAAGAGAGCAAGCTGTAACTACCTGCTGGTGTCGCTGTTGGACAGTGTTTCTTTAGGAAAACGTTATATTAATGGTATTTTATGTCATTTTTATTTTTGCACTACAAATTTTTTCCTCATCCAATATTTTGAGGAGGCACTGCCTTCTTTGCCTCCTTGGAGGAAACACACCTGATGTAGTTAATGTTTAGCTTTTTACTTCTGTCAGCTGTAGTAAAGTTTTTAGTGTTTATTTGGGAGGTAATAGTGATGAACAAAATTTGCAAGAATCATAAACTTTTGCTGGTCACAGAGCTTATTTTCAGCAAAAATCCTATTGTTTTTTTTTTTTCTTTTTCTCCCGAGGTAACCAGGGTGATACTAACTTCCGGGTCTACATGAATCATCACTACAGCACTCTACTAAATAACGGCAGCATACAGTAGCCTGCTAACAAATGCTGAACATAACACAAATTAAACTAATTTTCAGTTTAAAACATTTCTTCTGGTGTGGCCCAGGCAGTTCCCTTACTGTTGAGGACAAGCTATTTCTTTCATCTTCAACTTGTTAGGCTAGCTAGGCCAGCTAGCAAAAAAACAAAACAAAAAAAACTAGCAACCCTAATTCCAAACAAAGCGTTCGCAGCTAAACAATTTCATTCTTTGATCCCTACAGCCCAACAGACGTACAGCTAGCATGTTTCAGCACTCAATTCAGTGAACTCCAACACCTGAACAAGTTAACAAAACAAAAACCAACATATGCAAAAACGCTGCCAACATTTACATTAACATTTCCACAGAATATACACAGAAGTTAATGCACCGTTTCCTCAAACTAGCCTAGCCACGCACAATCGGTGCAATCTGATAAGCCAGTCACCATCAAATAGGGGTGGTTGGGGCCGCCGGCTACAGGGCCCAGTGTGTGTGGGTGTCAGTTTCATGGCTCTTTTAGGCGTTTCAACTGTTTGTCAGTGTTTCTGTTTATTTAAGCTAGTTTTTCATGTTAGTTGAGCATGCAGTTGGAGACCCACCTCATTTGATGTGTTCAACTCTCAAAGTCAAAGTCAGATCGTGATATTTTAAATGTAATTCTGTTTAATATTATGTAGTTAATTATCGTTTAACATCATAAAGAAGACTAATGTTTACCGATGATAACGTCCATCAAATGAAGAACCCAAACTGGCCACTGGCATGTCATATAGTCATGTTGTGCCCTGTATTGTGTGTAATACACATGATATTTCTCATGTCAATCACCCTAGAGGATGAGCTGTGTCATTACTGTCACCTAGTGGACAGTCATGAGAGAGTGAGAGGAAGGGGAGAGTCTGACACACACCATTTGTGACAGTGTACAAATAAATACACACCAAGGAGTCGCTATATTCTGCAGAACAACCTTGGTCGTCTTCACCTACCATGAAAAGTAGAGTGAAGTGAAAGTGTTTTGGAAGCAACGGAGGCATGGAGATATACAAATGAAGAGTGAGAGAGACGATGACGTGCTTCTCGCCATATTTGCTCTCCACTACTAAGGGGCGTTTACCTCACCTACGTCCCTTAAAAAGAAAGTGAGTGCACTCGGTGGCCATCTTGATAACGTCCTCACGCAGCTATTTTCCATGCGGGTAAATATGCATTCAAGTAGAGTGCACTGAATTAGGAAAACACACTTCAAAAAAAGATTTTGTTAAGACCATGTTGCAATGACATATTTAAAGGAATGTCATATTTATGTTTTTAAGCTCAAATCAAGCAAATCAAGCTAGTTTCATCTTCCAACTTGCTGTACTTTGTCACTATTAGGTGAAAAATAGCTTAAAATCTGATTGTAAATTAGATGCACTGCCATTATAAATAACGTGCCATTTGATTTTTGACCAGAAAACAGTTTTCTTCTGGCTAAAAATGCACATTTTGCTTAAAAAACAAACAAACAAAAAAAACATTTATTATACGATGAATGTTTATCAACTCATTAATCAAACTCAAGTAGAATTCCATCAGTTTCTGATGTTTTTTTTCCAATGCATGCAATTAATTTACATTTTTATTATCGATTTCTGTAGGAGACAAATAAAAAAAGCTATTCATAAAAAAATCATAAAAAAATAAGCTTACAACAGCATAATGTCTTCTCTGTCTTTCTGATACTTGACTCTAACTAACAAGAGACAAATAACATGAGCCGCACTGATTTTACTCCCAAAAACTGCAATTTTACAAATTGCATTACTTGGCTGCTAATTTGCATAAAGTTCATATTTTCTCAGTTTTGTTGTCGGACACATCCACAGGTCGCCAATGTTCATAATAAAAATTAATGTCACTGTTATTTTAAAGTGAAAAATGTTTCTTTCACTAGTAGTTCCCGAAGAGTTGTGAGGGCTTCACAAAAGTTATTATTAAATATATTAAAAAGTTTCTATATAGTTATTTGATTCAGAACACTCTTAAAAATAAAGGTGCTTCACAATGCCATAGAAGAACCTTTTTTGTCTAAATGGTTCCATAAAAAACCTTTAACATCTGAAGAACCTTTCTGTTTCACCAAAGGTTCTTTGTGGTGAAAGAAGGTTCGTCAGATTATAAAAAGGTAAAGATCCTTTGACTGAATGTTTTTTATGGAACCAAAAATGGTTCTTCTATGGCATTGCTGTGAAGAACCTTTTAAGCACCTTTATTTTTAAGAGTGTACTTATGGATTAACTGATTTCAGTCCTTAATTACTTAATGATTAGTTAATCTTGTTTCCATATTAATTAATGGTAGGCGCTTGATTGTTATGTAGTTTTACTTATTTATCCTGCATTACTTTTCCTCATAGTTACAGTTAATGATGGACTACTTTTCTAAAGTGTTACCAGTGATTCTTATAAAAACTGCAGCTCCTTATGCATCCACCGTCTATTTTTACCTTACATTTAACATTTTTTTTATAATCGAAAAGTTTACTAACAAATCTAAATGGAAATGTCTGTCAGATTGTGTTTGGTTGTGAAAGCATGAGAGCTGGAGACAATATGTGACCTCTTCAAACTCGTGCACTGCGTACGACCTGGACAGCGGCTGTGGAACGCTTTGTCCACTGCTTCAGAAACGCTCACCTATAGTCCATAAAAGCTGATAATGAACCCAATTATGGGCCGGGAACAGCAATAATAGAGTTTTAGTGGGGCAGTAAATTCTTTAATTACCTGTTAACACCCTGTGTCTCTTTGGACAAGTGCAGGAATGGGGGCCCTGGATCTGCGTCGACCAGAGGCGCAGCTAGGGAGAGCTTATGAGAGCGAAGACTCATCCCTGCTGTCCCATCATTCAATAGCAAGCTTGCCGTTCCTCATTAAACGAACAGATGAACCCGGCGTCTCTTGTATGGAGGTGCAAGATGGGTCGAAAAACAGCCCTCTGCCTGCAAGGTGCAGGAGCAGATCAGAGAATGATGGGAAAGAACAACGGACATTCTTCGGGAGTGATATGATCTTTCCTTTCCCCAGGGGGTCTTTTTAAGGAAACAACGAAAATATTCAGAGGGAAATAAAGATCTATAACAAACACGTTTGTGTGCTTGCATACTAAATATATCTAACATAGCTGATGATAGTACAAGCTAGAGTTGCCAAGATGTGTGTGTCTGCCCTGTAGTGATTAACCTCCTGTTGTGTTGCGGTCAGTTTGACTCGCATTCGATTTTCAAACAGCTTGAAACACTGGTTAAACTATTTCTACTCAAAATTTTGTGATTATTTCTCTTTTAGACTCATGAATAGGTATGCAAAGTTTCATAGATGCGTTTTGGAAAATCACTACAAGATGATATGACCAAAAATCATTTTTTTATTTTATGCCTGTAGAATAAACACTACTTACATGAAGTACAAATATCTATTTTCACTTGTAGCTATTGGCACGTTAATGTGTAAAGAGTCATTACAAGATTATGTGACCAAAAAAAAAGAAAAAAAAAAAACAACAACAAAAAAACCCCCACGCTTTTTTTTTATTTTATGTCTGTATAACAAACACTACTTGCACAAAGTACAAATGAATTATTTTTACTTGTAGTCATTTGCACCTTAATGTGCAAAGTCAATACAAGATGACACAACCCAAAAAAGTATATATTTTTTTACATTTTATGTCTGTACAATAAATACAGTTCTAGTATTTGTACTTTAATGTGCACAGAGTCATTACAAGATAACAACCAAAATTTTTTTTTTTTTTTTTACATTTTATGTCTGTACAATACATTCTACTTACACCAAGTACAAATGATCTTTTGTTAACTTACTAGTAGTTATTTGTACCTTAATGTGCAAAGAGTTACTACAAGCTGACATGACCAAAAAAAGCATTGTTTTTCACGTTATGTCTAGTTTGCACTACCTATAAATGACCTGTTTTTACTTACTTGTAGTTATTTGCACCTTAATGTGCAAAGAGTTTCTACAAGATGACATGAACAAATAAGTATTTTTTTTTTTTACATTTTATGTGTGTACAACAAATTCTACTTCCACTAACTACAAATTATCTTTTTTTACTTGTTGTTATTTGTACCTTAATGTGCAATGAATTACTACAAGATGACATGAACAAAGAAGCATTTTTTACACGTTATGCCTGTACAACAAATTCTACTTACACAAAGTACAAATGATCCATTTCTACTTGTAGTTACTTGCACCTTAATGTGTAAAGTCACTACGAGATGACAAAACCAAAAAAAGTATTTTTTTTTTACATTTTGTCTGTACAACAAATTCTACTTACACTAACTACAAATTATCTGTTTTAATTTACTTGTAGTTATTTGCATCGTAATGTGCAAAGTCACTACAAGATGCTAAGATAAAAAAAAAAACAAACATTTTTTTTTACATTTTGTCTGTACAACAAACGCTATGTACAAATTATCTAGTTTTACTTACTTGTAGTTATTGGCACCTTAATGTGCAAAGTGTCACTATAAGATGACATGAACAAAGAAGAATTTTTTACACTTTATGCCTGTACAACAAATTCTGCTTACACCAAGTACAAATGATCTATTTGTACTTGTAGTTACTTGCACCTTAATGTGCAGACACTACAAGATGACAACCAAAAAAAGTTTTTTGTTTTTAACATTTTATGTCTGTACAATAAATACTACTTACAAATGATCTATTTTATTTTACTTGTAGTTATTTGCATTTTAATGTGCAAAGAGTCAAATTATCTACTTTTACTTACTTGTAGTTATTTGCACTTTAATGTGCAAAGTATCACTATAAGATGACATGACCAAAAAAGCATTTTTTTTTACATTTTATGTCTGTACAACAAATGCTATGTACAAATGATCTGTTTTTACTTGTAATTACTTGCACCTTAATGTACAAAAAGCCACTACAAGATGACACAATCCAAAAAGATGTTTTTTTTTTACATTTTATGTCTGTACAATAAATATTACTTACACTAAGTACAAATGATCTATTTGTACTTGTAGTTACTTGCACCTTAATGTGCAAAGTCACTATAAGATGACAACCAAAAAAATATATATTTTTTTACATTTTATGTCTGTACAATAAATACTACTTACACTAAGTACAAATGATCTATTTTTACTTGTAGTTATGTTCACCTTAATGTCTAAAGTGTCACTACAAGATGGCAAGATGGTAAGATTTTTTTTTTTTTTACATTTTATGTCTGTACAACAAATGCTATGTACAATTTATCTAGTTTTACTTACTTGTAGTTATTTGCACCTTAATGTGCAAAATGTCACTATAAGATTACATGACCAAAAAAGCATTTTTTTTTACATTTTATGTCTGTACAAATGATCTCTTTTTACTTGTAGTTACTTGCACAAGTCACTACAAGATGAAACAACCCAAAAATATATATATTTTTTTTTTTACATTTTATGTCTGTACAATAAATACTACTTACACTAAGTACAAATGATCTATTTTAACTTTCTTGTAATTTGTACCTTTATGTGCAAAGAGTCACTACAAGATGCCATGACCAAAAAAGTTTTAGGAGTGTGCAATATATACTACTTTAACTAAGTACAAATAACAATTTTTACTTGTAATCATTTCCATTTTATAGTTGATCCAAAGAAAGTTTTTTTTTTTTTTTTTTATGCTGTGTCTGTGCAGCTAACTCAACATAAAATATGTGGGTCAAATTGACCACTAACACAAAATAAATGGGAATTATTAAATTGTATTTAACTTTTTTACTGTCATTTTTGGTAAATTGCTCGGAAACCAATGCAGGTCTATTTGACCTGCAACACAAAAGTTATGCCCAGATTTTTAACACAACAGACGGGTTAAGAGTATGTGCGCTGTTATGGTAGCATTGTTGAAGGGCCCCCGTGTGTCCCCTCCTCGAGTTTAGCGTGAGAGACTGAAGCAGGAAGCCATTACTGAAGTGTAAACGCACTCAGCCAGCACTGGCCAAACACAAGAGAAACATGTTTCACCACCCGTCCTTAGAGAGAACGAACGAGACTAACACACACACACACACAAGTACAAACACATTAAGCATCTCTAAACTGTCGGGATCTACACAAGTCTCAGTTTTATAAAGTTCATACAATCTCACACAGACTCCTTCTTTCCAAACGTTACATAAGCAGTGCTGGCCAGCCATGGTGGCGGTTTAGGTCTGATGAGAGCTTGTGATTGTGTTACATACGGCAGAGGTTTGATGCGGTAATTATGGAATCAGCCGTGCGGCCTGGTCTTTTTTGTGCGTTCGAGCGACTGAGAGAGCGTGTGTGTTGTAGTGTCATTATTGGTGGAGGTGTAATGAATTATCCTGAGCCGTGGAGCAAATACCCTGTCTGATCTGATGACATGGCAGCCCTGACAGTCGCTGGCAGTAGGTAACTTGGCAAGGAGTGATTCCACGGGCACTGGGAGAAAAATCTAACTTGTCATCATAATCCGTGGTTGGCATACAGATGCATACAATCACACGTGCACACAGGTACACATACACAGAAAATGCATTAGGGTAATGAAAAATCTTTTAAAAATCTAGTGTGCCAAGTTCTTAGAAATGTACTCTTTGTATTCATGTCACTTTCATATGGTTTCGAAAATCTTTTATACCATTTTCAAGAAGTTTAAATTTAATGACTCGGTGACTAAATGAAAAATGTCATGTGGTGTAACCATCAAGTAAGTACATATTTATATATTACATATAAAAATATAAAAATATAATAATATATAAAGAAATAATATAAGACTTTTATTATCACAAACTTTCTTTTAATGATTAAATGTTTTTTCTTCATTATGGAATCATGACAACTATATCACCCTGACATTGCTGATTTGCATAAAAATAAATTATAATAAAAATAACTGATATAAATGTATACATATTTATAAACACACGTAATGGTTTTGTACATTTCTGAATTTATTTTAAAAATTACAAACATGTTTATAGAAGAGGTGTGTTCAAGTCATTGTCTGTACAAAGTGGATTTTTAAAATGTTGTTGAAAAAGTCAACAAACTTGTTAACTTACAAAAAATAACAAACGTCACATTATTGACGCAATTAATAGACACAAAGTTTTAAATGTTTTCCTTCTTGAGCCAACATAATGTTTCATAAGTTTAACCAAAACACAGATCTCTTTCACATATCACCATTATTGCTGAGCAGCAGTATTCATGCTACCAAGAAACACTATAACCACTAATGAAATTCAGCACCATGCATGAAAATAAGCACCATAAGTCCGTAATTGAAGGGTCAGGATCCTAATACTGGACACTGTCCAAACCAGCCGATTATGCTTTGGGCTTTTTTCATACAGCAATTTGTCAAAGGATTCAAAAAAATATTTCAAACTGTCAGAGCGAAATTGTTCAGAAGATTGTGGTATTACAGCAGAGCTGTAAAGAAAGCAGTGGGTTGGGAGATGAAACGCTGTGAAGGGCGTACAAGTAAAAATACGGTTGCTTACACACACGTACATAGGAATGCTCGTAATTAAACTCTTGTGAGTTAGGGGCTTATAGCTCATCTACAGCTTTCTCATAAAAGTCCAGCTCTGACAATGCTGATTAAAGAGTTCACCTGAGAGACAGAGAAAATTAACACAACCTCATGTCATTTTATAAATACACACTACCATTTAAAGGTTTGGGGTTGTTTCATGGCTGCATTTATTTGCTCAAATGTTTTCATAGTAAAAACAATAATATTCTGAAATATTATTACAATACATATTATTTTAACAAATATACAAATATTATTTTAAATAACTATTTAATATTTAAATATTTTTTAGAATGTAGTGTTTTTAGTGTTTTTAGAATGTGTAATTTTCAGCAGCCTAGATTGTTTAGAAGGGTGTCAAACTCCAGTCCTGGAGGGCCGCAGCCCTGCAGAGTTTAGATGTAACCCTAATTAAACACACCTGATCCAACTAATCAAGTCCTTCAGGCTTAATTGAAAACTGCATAGTATGTGTGTTGGAGCAAGGTTGGACAAAACTCTGCAGGGCTGCGGCCCTTCAGGAACTGAGTCTGACACCCCGGTTTAGAAATTATTTTTATATGATTTGATGGTCAAGAAACTTTTCTTTTTCAGTGTTGAAAAAACTGTGCTGCCTAATAATTTTGTGAAAACTGTGATACATTTTTTCATTATTGTTTGATGAATACAAAACATTTATTTTAAACTTTGCAATAATGTAATAATGTAAAAGTATTCATTTGTTTTGATTTCAAAGCAAACAAAACAAGATTAAAATAAAACAAAAAAATAAAACAAAATGAAACAAAAACGAAAACAAACAAAACAAGACAAAACAAAACACAAAAACCAAAAAAAGTAACAAAACAAAAACAAAACAAAATTAAATGAAAAAACAATATAAGGTACTGTCCTTACTAACTCTAAACATTTTAACAAGAGTAAATAATTGACACTACTGTTAAAAAAGGAAACAAAACAAAACAAAAAACAAAACACAAAAACAGATAAAATAAAAAAGGAAACAAAACACAAACAGAAACACAAAACAAAACAAGGTACTGTCCTACATTATTTATACTCCTGTTAAAAAATGAAATAAAACAAAACAAAAAAAAAAAACAAAACAAAAACAAAAAATGGAACAAAAACAAATGAAAACAAAACAAAACAAGGTACTGTCTTACATAATTTATACTCCTATTAAAAAAATGTAACAAAACAAAAAACTAAACCAAACCGAAACAAAACAAAACAAAACAAAAAAAATAGAACAAAACAA
>JAHKKF010519994.1:0-13978 GCA_019740295.1 Labeo calbasu | reverse complement strand
CAATATTAAATTAATGAATTCAAAATGTATTAGTAACGTTTTATTATTATCTTAGGTAAATAAATGTATGTTAGAATTTTTAGCAAAAATCATAGTAATATTGACTGGCAGGAACTAATGCAGGAGCTGGTTTTAAAACAATAAAAAGAAAAAAAAAAGACATTAAAATAATAAATAATTCTTCAACTTGCCTTACACGACCTTCCCCTGAAAAAACACAGACACCTACAGTGGCCGCAAATGTTGACTACTACACTTCCTCATGAAACGCTTTTAATGGTTGCCATAGCAACCGAGACAAACCGCTAACGCAATAACGAATCCGCACAAGTGCTGTGTTTTCTCTGCAGCGCCGCGGCCACTTTTCCAGTCCACCACTTGGCAAATTGCCCATGTTTGTCAGTATTTTCCCCTCGCTCTTTCTTTCAGTTACTCAACCACAGGCCGAGACTGTCCCGCGGCGTCTAATTGCGTACAAGCGCTAGCAATGCGCGCGCCCGCTGAGCTCGAAACAATCATGCGTCCACAAATCCAAAGCGTTAGCGACAAACTCGCCGAAAACGTGCGCGGCGGGAGCCAGTAGCCCCGAAGTAAATCTACATGTGCGTCATTTCCACCGAACAAGGACGGTTTGTTTGATTCACACTCTTAAGTGGGACCTCCAACGGTGTCTTTCATCCTCCGCCATCACGGACCGTGTTTGAGAAGAGGAATCATTGGATTAACAACCGAACAGGTGTGCTTATACGGTGGCAAACGCACGCGGGCCGTCTTAATGACATTCCCTTTCTGAAAGCGTATCGCATGAGATGCTCTCCCCCGGAAACCCCCCTGAGGTTCCCGCCATATTCATAGCGCCATGAATATTAACCGAGCCCAGGGTGTCTGAGCTCAATATCTGCTGTCTTCCTTCCTGTCTCTTGCTCAAATACACACACATACATAACGATACCCTGAGTCCAGAGGCTTGACTACATTTCCTGCTCTCTGCTAGGTAATGGTGCATTTATTTAGCAAGATACGGGGATGCTACTCAACCCGAGTCCCCTTCAGATAAAACTGGGGCAGCAGCTGCGTGACTTATGCATGGCTACATATTTGAGTGTTGTAGCATTAAATTTAGTTGACGCTAGTAACGTATAAACTAATTACAGTATTTATGGAAATAGTATACTGAATTTATGCTGTACGTCCATAAACTAATTTTTGTGACAGATTTTAATCCCTTTGGACATAATGTATGTAGATCATGTTGGCATTTTACATTTTGAGAGAAAGAACACGGCTCACAAGAACAAAGATGATCTAAAGTGTGTCAGCGTTTGTAAACATATAAATAAATAAATATTAACTAATTATCACACTTTATCAAATTGAATTAATTATACATAAATGAAAATCATTTTAATTTGCATTGCCCTTTGTCAGCATTTTAATACTAAACAAACAAATAAATAAATAAGATGAATTATTAACACTTTATCAAATTGAATTAATTATAAATAAATGAATACAAATTTGCATTGCCCTTTGTCAATGTTTTAACACAAAATAAATAAATAAATAAATATGAACTAATTGTCAAGCATTTATAAAACGGAATTAATTATCAAGTATTTATCAAAGTGAATTAATTATAAATAAATACAAAAATAATAATTTGCATTTCCCATTTGTCAGTGTTTTAACAATAAATAAATAAATAAACATTACTAATTATCAAGTATTTATCAAAGTGAATTAATTATAAATAAATAAAAATCGTTTTAATTTGCATTACCCTTTGTTAGTGTTTTAAAAATAAATAAATAAATAAATATAATTATCAAATCTTTATTAAATTGAAATGTGTTTTAATTTGCATTGCCTTTGTCAGTGTTTTACCTATAAATAAATAAATAAATAAATAAATAAATAAAATAAAAACTAATAATCAAAACTTCATCCAAATGAATTATTAAAAATAAATAAAAATCATTTCGCAATTTGCATTGCCATTTGTCAGTGTTTAACAATATATAAATAAATACAGAAATATAAACAAATTATCAAAACTTTATCAAACTGAATTAATTACAAATAAATGAAAACATTTTAATTTGCATTGCCCTTTGTCAGTGTTTTAACAATAACAATAAGTAAATAAATAAATAAATAAATATAAACTAATTATCAAAGCTTTATCAAATGAAATTAATTATAAATAAATAAAAAGAATGTGTTTGCATTGCCTTGTCAGTTTTAACAATAAATAAATAAACAAATAAATAAAACAAATTGTCAAAACTTTATGTAATGAAATTAATTATAAATAAATAAAAGTCATTTTAATTTGCATTGCCCTCTGTCAGTGTTTTAACAATAAATAAATAAATAAGTAAATAAACAAATAAATAAATATAAACTAATTACAAAGCTTTATCAAATTGAATTACAAATAAATAAAAAAAAGTTTTAATTTCAATTGCCCTATTTCAGGGTTTTTAAAATACATAAACAAATAAACAAACTACTTATCAAATCCTTATCAAATTGATTTAATTATGAATAAATAAAAACATTTTAATTTGCATTGCCTTTTGTCAGTTTTTGTAACACTAAACTAAGTAAATAATGTGAACTAATTATCAAAACTTTATCAAATTAAATATAAATAACTAAAAAAAGTTTAAATTTGCATTCCCTTTTGTCAATGTTTTTACAACAAATAAATAAATAAATAAATCTAATTATCAAAACTTCATCAAATGAAGTATGTATAAAAACATTTGAATTCACATTGCCCTTTGACAGTGTTTAAACACTAAATAAATAAACAAATAAACTAATTATCAAATCTTTGTCAAATTAAATTAATTATAAATCAATTATAAAAAACCCTTTCACATTCACGTTGCTCTGTGTCAGTGCTTTAACGTGAAATAAATAAATAAATATCACATTTTCTCTAAGAGCAAACAGCTTAGTGGCTTTCAAAAACAAAATGGATCTAAACTATGTGCTTTCACGCTTGTGATGCCAATTTGTAAAACAACAGTTTGTTGTATTAGTATTTTATATTGAATTATGTATGAACAAACAGCTCAACAGCTTACAAACACAAAAAACCAGAAACGATCTAAACCATGCACTTTCATGCTCGCATCGCCTTGTGTTAGGGCTTAAAAATAAATGAATAAATAAATAAATAAATAAATCTAATGTTAAATTTTCAACACATTTTAATCTCAAGGTAGTTCCTTAATAGTTATTACTCTCGTTTAAAATATACCACTTAGACTACAACAATTTTTTCATATTCTAACTTAAACTAAATTAAATTAAAACATATTTTGAGATCATTTCTGTGTTAAATTCAATGAAAATAAAGTACAAATGGTGCAAACTAACTAGTAGTCACTAATAAGGTTGACTCTTGCAACATTACCCTGGTTGATAGATGAAGAGAGCTGGGATTATGCAAAAAAAATATTTAACGCTCATGCCTACAAAGTGTCCTTATTTACACCATGGGTGTCCCATGAGAGTGGTTTCGATGGAGAGCGAAGCTAAGAGGGCGAGGAAATCTGTATGCAGATTATGCGCAGCCTGTCTCGCTCACTGCAGACGACGCTAAAAAAGAAAGGCGCGTGTGGTCCTCAAGTGCCAGACCCGACTCCAAGCAACTGGTGCAGATGGCAGCAAGCGGGTCAGGGACCAAGAGACTCCACGGTCCGGCCTGCAACCCTGCAAGTGGCCGATAAGAACCCGGCGTCGCCTGAAATCAGAAGACACTGGTCTGTGAAACAGTGCATGCAACGCGGCCTTGCCAAAAGTTCTGACTTGGGACCTGGTTTTGCACGGCGGACCGTGAAGCGTTTGCATCTACAAAAGGCTTTTGAGGGTGTAGGATTCAGTCTGCACAAGCCATGCGTCAGTGACTTCCTTTTTCACGGCACGTGAGCACGTATCACCGCCGCTGAGAGCCGTTGCAGGCATTAGAGTGAGTGATGACAAGTCTTTAGGTGGCAATGTGAGGAAATGAGGCTTTCTGCAGATGAAAGTGTTCCTCGCGCACTCTCTATTTACTGCAGATGGAAGCAATGGAGGGCGGAATCCAGCCGAGGGGGATTTATCAGCGATGTCCAAAAAGGCTCATCAGTGTCTGGTCAGGGAAAGGTGCCCGACGGTAATTACCACAAGATGAAAGGACGAGAGAAAACCTGTTTAAAGAGATGGTTTCCCCAAAAATGAAAATTCTGGCATCATTTACTCACCTCGTTCCAAACCTGCATGACTTGTTTTCTTCAGTGGAACACAAAATAAGGTAAAACAAGAGTGTATTGAACTTTTTGTGCATCTAATGAAAGTCAATGGGGTCCAAACACCGACTTTCATGGATAGACTGGCAGAACAACACAGACAGATCGATAGACAGAACAAAAGATGATATATATATATACATATATATATATATATATGAAGAGTGGTTCCAAAATGCTATAAATCCATTTTAATTAATTAAATAAAAAAAAGTGTTTTCTTTACCAAGAAAGTGGCAAGATGAAAACCACTATTTTCTGTTTCAAACTTTCACATAGCATCTTAGGGTTATAGTAACATTAAAAATTCAAATCCAGATTTATTATAAAAACTGATTATTTTTTTCCTCAATAATCCAAAAATGTGATGAAAAATTAGCCTTCCCATTATGAGGTGATATTTGACTCCTTCAAGTGGTTTTTACCTTTGTAATGGCATTTTTGTAACTTTATTAAAAGTATGTTATTTTTCATGTCGATTTTTTAATAATATATATTTAAAGCTTTTTTTAAATTTCTAATTAAAACAACAGAATAAGAACAAGTAGAATAAGTTAACAATCAAATGAAATCAGTATTAACAAAATTCATTTGTAGTACAGAGTGTACTACACAAAAGTGGCTTGTAGGTGTATTTTCATTTGTATAATGCGTCAGAGGTGGCATGAGTGCAATCAAATATATAAATTCATGAGATTAATGTTTTAAATATAACATTTTGAATACAGAAATATTAAATGAAACTGAATTTAATTGATTTAATTACTGAATCATTTAATTCATTTGATTCTTTCGAACGGCTGATTCATTCAGGAATAAAGTCTTTATGAATGGGAAATTGATAAAGACTCAAGTTGTGACTTGTTTTTAAACTATTTTTGACGTTGAAATAGAGCAAAATCAGGCGATAGTGTAATGGTAAGACAATGTAAGTAACTTAATATTAACTTCTTGTTTGTTTAACTGTTATATTAAATCAATATTTAATTTACAAACTCCTTTAAAAATCATTAAAAGCTGTCACTCGTCTTAGTTCATTGCGTTCTCACAAAGTTCTGTTGTAATCAACGAAGCTCTCTACACTGCACAATCGATCTCTTATTTATAATCTCGCTACACTTTGTTTATGAGGTGTGATGGGTCGGCTGCCTCCCCCCTAATTATCATCATCATCCCGTCCGGTAATCGCCGCCCTTCACCAGGCTTCCGAAGGGAGTAGGCGTGTGGGAGAGGAGGGGCGCCGAAACAGCCAGGTCTGGCGGTGTGTGATGAGGCACACCTGACGTGAATGAAGCCTCATCACCACCGCTGTTGAAATGCTGAGAGCACCTCTCTTCTTGGGAGACCGGTCTCTTCCCCGTGCATGCACGCTGGTGTCCTTGTGGGTCCAGGAAGGGAGCGTCGAGGGAACCAGCGCTGCCGATAGACGAGCTGCCGGACCCGCGGTCCGGACGTGAACCGCACACGTGAGATGATTGTGGGCCAGGATGCCGGGGCGATTTACCCGCCCCAGGAAGTGCCGTGGCCAAAGTGGATGAAGCCGCTAAAAGAAGCCGCTGTCCCTCATGCCGCGGACCTCGGCGGAGAGCGAGTGCGGCCGCCGGACTCCGCCCTGGACCCTGGACTTACCTGGACCCTTCCCTTCTGAACACTGCCCCTCCTTCACAGAACCCTGTACGTCGAGGACACTAGATCCCCTATTTATTTTGGACACTTTTATTTCCCCCTTTGGACACTTGTTTATCTTATTGTTTAATAAAAGCCTTTCCGAAGCCTGTCGTCACGCCCACTGTGTCTGTCGTTTTGCTCCTCCCGCCACAGAGGGGATTCATCAGATGTGTCTGTGATACATTACTTAACGTTGCAAAAACACACAGAAACCTTTGAAGCTCCTCTCAGCGGAAACACAAATATGCTGATTGGGTCAGTCGCACTGGTGCTCCTAAATATTTTTTCATAGTCGCACGCAGTGTTTTGTGTGTTTGTTGATCACAAAGTACAAAGTAGATGAGGAAAACAAGGATGCTGGATGTATTCAAAGAGCTGCCTTTACTGTTTGCAATGTGTGGAATGGTGCGCTGTGATTGGTTGAGCAGATTTATCGCGTTCTGCAGAGAAGTGAGTGTCGCAGTTTGGAAAAATAGGGAAAAAACATGACAGAATAACATGGCGAATATCACATTTTGTGTAAAATTAAAAATGGATCTTTCAGTACTGACCAGATACAATACTGATTTTGGCAGGAACTTTTAAAATGGCGTTTATTGCGTTTTGGAACCAAACTCTTCATAGAGAGAGAGAGAGAGAGAGAAATGTTTCAGAACAAAGGATTGACAGACTGAAAGACAAAAAGAACAAAGGATTAACAGACAGAACAATGGATTGACAGACAGATTGACAGACAGAATGACAGACAGCACAAAGGATTGACAGACAGAACGTCAAAAAGAACAAAAGATTGACAGACAGTGAACTGACAGAGAACGACAGACATATCGACAGACAGAACAAAGGATTGACAGACAGAACGACAGACAGAACAAAGGACTGACAGACAGAATGACAGAATGAGAGACACAACAAAGGATTGACAGAATGACAGACACAACAAAGGATTGACAGACAGATCAACAGAAAGAACAAAAGACTGAAAGACAGAATAACAGACTGATCGACAGACAGAGCAAGGCTGACAGACAAAATGACAGAATGAGAGACAGCACAATGGAAAGATCGAGAAACATTCTTTGTTCCAAAAAAGAAATGAATGACATGAGGGTGAATAAATGAAGAAAGAATTGTCTTTTTAAGCTCTTTCACCAGGGTACATGCTGTTCAATAAAGATTCCAAATGGGGTTTTCGCAGTAACGCCATTGAAAAACCATTTTTGGTTCCCCAAACCTTTCAGTGATCATTTTTTTCTTAGCTTGAAGACCAATGTAACAATCTAAAGAACCTTTTGTGCAATGAAAAGGTTCCATGGTTATTACAGGTTCTTAATGGAACCATCAAAACCAATAAAGAACCTTGAGTTTTAAAAGTGTAGGTTGCACTCGTTTGGTCTATTGTTGTTGAAAATGTTGATGAAATTCAGCTGGTTTTAGACATTTTGTGAACTGAAAAAGTTGTTACTGAGTCAACGAGGGCATTTGATTGACAAGCGTGCTCCCACGACTGAACAGATAAGAGTAGATGAATGCTGAGATTCAGGAGAGAATGACTCACCGTGTTCCAGGGTGAAGAGCAGACACACAGCCAGGAGAGACTGGAGCGCAGTCAAGCGGAGCTCCCCCAGCATCCTAAAGGAGAAACACAGAGAAAAAGAGAGAGAGCGATGAATTGATTATACATTTTGGTCATGTCAAAACTAATTATGATCAAACTACCAAAGACTGCAAATGCATTTTCACTCTTTTTTCAGTTTACCAAGTAATCCATCAAATGGGTCACAATATTCAAAGCAGGCCTCTCAGATGTCTTTATATCCGGTCGAAGAAACATTTGTACTGAACTAAACCTGACTAAGGCATCTTTGCCATTTGGGGGTTCTTTATTAAGCACAAAAAAAAAACAGTTATCACTGCAGTTTTCAAGAACACAGCATTTTAACAGGATGTACACAGCAGTAAAGTCACTCACAACAACATGTGAGGTTGCTTTCATGAATCTTTTAAAGGCAAGGATTTTTGTTGTTGTTGTAATACAGTTACAGAGGGCTGGCTAAGCAGATTAAATCTCAAGATAGAAAAACAGATCAAGATGGACAGAATGATAAACAGATAAATAGAACACTGGACAAACAGACGGGCAGAACAACAGACAGACTGATTAACAGAACAAATGATTGACAGACAGAATGGCAGACAGGACAACAGACAGAATGAAAGACAGAACAAAGAATTGACATAGAATGACAGATGTATCAGACAGAACAAGGGATTGACAGACAGAACGACAGACAGATCAAAGGATTGACAGAATGACAAACAGAACGACAGACAGAATGACACAACAGACAGAACGACAGACAGAACAATGGGATGACAGAAAGAATGATAGACAAAACAACAAACAGTTTAATGGACAGAATGATAGACAGAACAAAGAACTGACAGACACAACGGCAGACAGATTGACTGACAGGACAAACAGATCGACAGACAGAACAAAAGACTGACAGACAGAATACCAGACAGATCGACAAACAGAACAAAGGGTTGACAGAAAGAATGATAGACAAAATGACAAACAGATCAACAGACAGAATGACAGACAGAACAAATGATTGACAGACACAATGGCAGACAGACTGACAGACAAATGATTGAGAGACACAACGGCAGACAGACTGACAGAACGACAGACAGAACGAAGGGTTGACAGAAAGAATGACAGACAAAACGACAAACAGACTGACAGACAGAATGACAGACAGAACAAAGGATTGACAGACAATGGCAGACTGATTGACAGACAGAACAAAAGATTGACTGACAGGACAAACACATTGACAGATAGAACAAAGGACTGACAGACAACAACAGACAGATCGATAAACAGAGCAAAGGACTGACAGACAGGACAGACAGAGAACGACAGACAGAACAAAAGACCAACAGACAAAATTACAGACAGATCAACAAAAAGAACAAAGGACTGACAGACAGAATGACACAATGACAGACAAAGCGACAAACAGAACGACAGACAGAACAAAGGATTGACAGACAGAACGACAAACAGATCGATGGACAGAATGATAGACAGAACAAAGGGATGACAGACACAACGACAAATAGATCGATGGACAGAATGACAGACAAAAGATTGGGAGACACAACAACAGACAGATCAACAGACAGAACAAACAATTGACTGGAAAGACAAACAGATCGCCAGACAGAACAAAAGGTTGACAGAAAGAACGACAGACAGAATGACAAAACAGATTGATGGACAGAAGGACAGACAACAAAGTTTTGACAAACACATCAACAGACAGATTGACAGACAGAAGAAAAGACAGATCGACAAACACAACAAAGGACTGACAGACAGAACAACAGATGGATTGACAGACAGAGAGCGACAGACAGAACGACAAACAGACGGATAAATAGACAGACCAGTAAACAGACAGGTAGAACAACAGATAGACAGACAAAAAAATGACAGAGATGGATGGACTGATAGACAAAACAGCAGACAGACAGATAGACTAAAGAATAGATAGACAGAATGACACAGAATAAACAACCATTAGATAAAACGACAGACAAATAGACAGAATAAGAGACAGAGGAAGAACAACAGATAGACAGAACAACTGACTTATAAAACAACAGACAGACAGACAGACAGACAGAAAATCACATAGACAAATAAACAGAATGGCAGATATAACGACAGATAGCACAACAAACAGGTAGACAGACAGAAAGATAGTTAGAGAAACAGACAGAAATATAGACAGAAGGTCAGATAGATAGACAGAAAGACAGATCTCCCTCACTACTTGAGTTTCCATAGTGAATGTTATGAATAATATATTCTGAAATGTAATGACCTCTGAATTCCTCTGAAAAGAAAATAGATGCACATAGTTAAAATATTCAACAAAGCAGGGCTAGACATGACAAATAACTACCTTTCAATAAAGAAAGGCTGTTATAACCCACATTAATTACACAAATCCCTCAACATTTAACATTTTTTTTAGGTCCACCAAGTGTATAAATGTTTGACAGGCCCATTCGACATTATTACAGGGAGAAAGTCTTTAGTACAAACCAAGTGTGAGAGAGACAAAGAGGCGCTAGTAAATAATAGATGCTGCGGATTGGACTCGCTGTGGCCAAGGGCGAAACACAAGCCGCTGTCTGAGAGATTGGACACGGATAACCAGTGTACGTTACAGCGGGCCGCTCACCTGCTCCGAGTCAAAGACGAGCGCAAGGACAAATAGAGAGATGAGCTGTCCGGTGCGTCAAAACGAATGAGACAGTCGGTTCATTTGCGACCGCGTAGTCGATTAATCGCTCGAAATTAATTTGATCTCATCTGATGGGTTAAATGGACGGCGTGTCAATTCAATCAAAGCTGGACCGTGCTTCCTGCATTGTTCTTCTCGATTCCCAACAGGTTGAGTGTCTATTTTACATTTCTATCCATGTGACCTCCACAAACTTCCATCTCAGCCGGGAATCATGGGAGTCTATCTGGTAATTGTATCTGCAGGTTGGAGCCGTGCAGTTTTTCACTGGCTGTCACAGGCAGGTGACAGATGACAAGCCAAAAACCTCCTACATGGAGGTAGGCGAGTGAAAAACGCGAACACAAACAAACACTAAGACAAACCCACACACATACTAAAAGAACCGATACTCTAACAAAAGGAAACCGACATGCTTGCAGACAAAGGATCTGGTGGAAGGTTTTGGCGTATAAAAGCGCACAAACACATCGAGTCCTTTACAGCTCAGTCCATGAATCTGTTTGTATCATCAAAGATTTTCTTTCTTGAAGGTTTTTCAGGAAAAAAAGGCACGGTTTTAAAAGCTGCCCACTTCGTCTTCGCTGTGGGAAGGCGATTGTGCGCTGGCATGTGCTAATCCTGCTGTTGTCTTGCCCAGCCTGGGCTCTCTGATCCTGGCAAAACATCATGCCAGACCTCTGTAGACTCCCACAGCCTCCGGCCTCCATCAACTCATCCAGAGTCTTGTTAGGGCTAAAGCAGGCATCAATACTGATCATAATACTAGGGGGTTTATCCAAGTGAGGAGATGTGAAAAATTGCTTTATGTTTTAAACAGTTTTCACCTGGTGGACATTAAGCAAGCCAAAAGAGTTACGCTGACGAGAGAGAGTAAAAAATGATATGAAATCTGAATAAATATTCATAAATCCTGAATATAAAGTTACAATTCCGAATAAACACATGTAAATTATGAATATATGGATATACATACACATTTGAAAAAATATGGACCAATTTATCAGCTTTGGCAATACTCTGGTTCACAAATATATACACGCACGCATGATTTATTCATAATTTGTATTTATATATTCAGGTTTGTATCCATATAATGAGAAATAAATATATATTCATTTATTTTTTTATATACTTATTATTTACATAATTTCATATGTAGGATAAATACATAAAAATGTAGATTTTAAATAATTGTTTACTGTATGTTCATTCATAAAACTAATATTCACATTAAGGAAAAAGAACTTATGTTTTAGGTTTATATATATATTATTTATATATAAACTCAAGATAATATGCACAAAAAACAGCTAAACAAATTGAATTATCATAAGACAAAATAATAATAATAATAATAATAATAGATAGATAGATAGATAGATAGGTCAGTAAAATATATAAATAATAAATAAATAGAAATTAAATAATATAATACTGTAAATGTAAAATAAAAATAAATGCAAACAAAAAAGTAATAAAAATCAGTAATACACAAAATATAAAACATAAAACAAATGGAAAAATCAATAAATACATAAATTCAAAATAAATACATAAATTACAAAAATGAAAAAATCAAAGTCAGCATAACTAACTAAATAAATAAATATGCAAATACATGTGTAAAATACATGTATGAGTTCTTTTAGGTTTTTTTTATATTTAATATGAAAATGTAAATATAAAATAAAAAGAAATGCAAACTAAAAACGTAAACAAAAATAGATAATATAAAAAACATAAATATACATTAAATGAAAAAGCAAACATAAATATAAAATAAATGGAAAAAGCAATAAATACATAAATACAAAATTAATACATAAATAAAGTCAGCATGATAAATAAGAAATAAAAAATAAATATGTGTGTAAAATACATGTGAGTTATTTTAAGGTTTTTTTAAATATTTAATATAAAAATGTAAATATAAAATAAAAATAAATACAAACAAAAAAGTAATAAAATAGATAATATACAAATCATAAATATAAAATAAATGGAAAAAACAATAAATACATAAATACAAAATTAATACATAAATACATAAATAAAGTCAGCATAATATAAAAATGTAAATATAAAAACAAAAACAAGCGCAAACAAAAAAGTAATAAAAATAGATAGTATAAAAAAACATAAATATACAAGAAATCAAAAAGCAAATAAAATACAAAATAGATAGATAGATAGATAGATAGATAGATAGATAGATATTTTACATAATAAATATGTTAACTAATTATTCATTTCATTTCAGCAACATTGAGGCATGTACTATTTTAAGTTCTCTTTGCGGTTCTAAGCTCCTCTGATTACTAAGGTGTTTTTCTCTGAAAAAAAGAAAAGAAAAAATGAGAAGTGGGACACTTATGAAAAATCTTTTACTTTCCAAGTATTATCACTGGAGAAACAAATGAGCATGTTCTTTGATTTTTTTTTTTTTCCTTATGGGCAGAAACTCAAGGAGAGCAGTTACAAAACATCTTAATGCATCCGTCATCGGCAGCCTTGCCACTGTGAGTTATTGGACACAGTCATGAATCAAACTAAAGTGTTGCTTCCTCAAAACGTACACAAACACGCCACACTTCAATACAACACACTGCTCGCACAGGAGATATGAGCATCCTTTTTTTCCCCCATGGTAAGACATAACAGAATTTCCTGTAAATGTCTTTTACATGCTACAAAGCGTGTCTTTTATCGGCTTCCCTGGAACGTTTATTGTATCTTTTCGCTTTGTCTCTACAAATCGTGGCGTTTCTCCAAGACAATTCACGAGCGGGTTAAAAGCTCACGTCTAAACCCACAGATCTCCATTTGTGATGCAAGACAAACACATTGTGCCTTGAGGGAAACCATAAATGCACCAAACAAACAAATAAATGAATCACAGCCATTCATTTTTGTGCGTTTGTGTGCAACAGAAAAGAGCAAAAGAAAAGAAAAAAGAGAATGTGCACCACAATATCTGAATTCTGTCTATTATTGTATGGCGGGTCAGCCTGTCGCCGCTAGCAACGACACCAGTGTCAACACAGACAGGACGTGTCAATCACTCTGGGGAGTGACCTGGTCCTGAAGGTTGAGAAGAAAAGAGAAGAACAAAAGGAAAACAAATCAAAACAACAACAGACCGGCATTCATTTCCATGCCACTGCGGACTGATAAATGCTCTAAAATCTCAGCAGCCTCCTGTAGAAACTAGGTCTTGCCAGATTAATGTGGTCAAGCTGTTTTTCGAAACTTGCTGGACTATCAGCTCTAACTAAGATGGTTTACTATGTTAAAAACAGGTACGTGAATTGCTAGTGCCCCTGGACAACTATCCTGACCAGCTTGATAGATATTGATCAGATCACATAGAACGACAGATCAATAGAATGACAGAACAAAGAACAGAACTGGTGATAAATCGACAAGTGGAATGACAGATAAAACAACATAAAGAACACAAGAATGATAGATAGAATGATAGAACAAACAAATGATAGAACAAACAAATGATAGAACAAACAAATGATAGAACAAACAAGCGAAAAATAGAACAAACAAGTGAAAGATAGTTAGAATGAGAGATACACTGTAAAAAATATTCTGTAAAATTTACGGTAAAAAACTGGCAGCTGTGGTTGCCAGAATTTTACCGTAAAAAATACGGTAGCAACATTTTGTGTT
>JAHKKF010519991.1:3164-16894 GCA_019740295.1 Labeo calbasu | reverse complement strand
GAACGTTTTTTAACATAACTCAGATTGTATTCGTCGGAAAGCAGAAAATCATATACACCTTTGGCTTGAGGGTGAGTAAATCATGGGATAATTATAATGTTTGCGTGAAATATCCCTTTAAATCAGTAAAAATGTATGTATGTAGAAAGCCTAAATCCACTTTAAGGTAATGGTTTTATGTATTATATATATTCATAATAGCACTGTATATGTCTTTTAAACATTTGGAGACTCACCAAGTAGGATTACATAGAACCATTGGCCGGATACTCGCAATTCCTTTTATTGATCCGCTTCCCCACCACTTCCAGCCGGGTGCGGTATTGTCAGATCCGCAGCCATCTGAATGTTCCATCACCGTGATGAAAGAGACTACGGAGCGTTCCCTAGGAAACAGGAAAACAGAAGCAAAAGATGCTGGCTTTGAATCCTTCCCATAATCCATAGCTCAGCGGAGAGCACAGTTTCAGAGCATTACATCCCCAGCAGGCTTTGCATGATGTACAACAGGGGTCTCTTGCGCCGATTTAGGCTACCCAACAATTCGCACATGGGCACAGAGACGTGAAGAGTGGGCCTGTAACTGTTATTACCTGTAGTGGGAGAGGAAATAAATAAGCACACAGGATGGATTCTCCTCTTGGAGAAGGAGGATGTGGTGGCTCATGCCTGGCGAGGCATTATGGGGATTAAGTAACAGCCACCTTAAATTTAGCCCTTTGAGATGGACTCTATCTGCTCATTTCCTGTCAGTATGAGTATTGTCATTATTTTCTCTCCTTTCAGGGACAGAGTTTCACCATCCAGCATAGAAGAGAGCAGGAGAGACAGAAATTAGATGTGTGTTTTGGTCTGTGGCACAAGAATGAGGGTCCTGATGGCCATGGCAATGTGAGGGAATTTTAAAACGGATTCCGGAGTAAAAGTCAGGGAAAAGCCACCGATCTTTCTAGTTTTGCTCTGCTCCATAATATTGCATCAGCGAGATATAGTATCTGGAGTAAAACTTGCCCTCGAGCTATCGTGATAACATCAGCCTGTCCGCTGAGGGTCTTATTGGAAACATTTGTACACTAGTAAGTGTCCTTGTTGAAATCTATTTTTTAAAAGTTTTTTTTTCCTGACATACAACTGGAAATCTACCTCAGCGATCTCTAATAAAATGATTTATATAAGCACATACTCATAAAATGATGGAAAGGTCAGGGGAAAGACATTGAAATGCAATCACGTATGTCCTAAAGTCTGGGTTAGAGATCGACCGATATATCGATTTACCGATATTTAAGCATTTTACCATAATTGGTTATCGGTTTTGCAATATCGGATTCACCGATAAACTCCTCCATGGGTGCTTTGAGAATTGCGCGCATGATCATCAGGCACCTGAGGGGAGACTAGACAACAATAACGGCTTGGATAGGTGAAGCATACATACTTGCTTTACTGTAATTAGTAAACTTTATTTAACATAACAGCCATTAATACACATATTAAATGTGTTAACTAAATGCCTGATATGTAGTTAGTTTATGCAGCTTGGTTCTAAGAAATAGAGACAAACTCACAGAGTCACGTAAAATAATCCAAGTCCTGTCGCAATAAATAGGTCTATGTAACTTTGCCTGAATTAAATAACATACAGCCATGAATGAGCACGTGTTTGGAAATGAAAGCACTGATTTTAATTCTCTATCTGTTATCTATATGCTCATCATTAGTCGCGTGAAGTCGGAGTCGGTTGAAATAATCCGTCGAATCCTTTCCCAATAAAGACGTAACTTTGCATGAATTAAAGAATACAACCACAAATGAGCGCATGTTGTAAATAAATGCGCTGAATTTAATTCTCTCTGTTGTCTATACCTCCATCATTAGTCTCCTGAAATCTGTTTCATTTTGCTATTTACTCATCGGGTTGTTCCAGCACAGCCACCACATGTAACTTTTAACAAGATTCACTTGTTTAAAACACCATAAATTATATAAACAGTTATAATATAACCATTATTTCGTCAATACACATTTAAATAAATACAACTCTATGGAAATTAATTATTTGTTATCTCCACGAGCGATCGCAGTTTGGGTATCCACAAGTTTTCCAGGGGCACTACTGTAAAAAAGAACGTGGGTACAACTTCCGGTGAGGTGGCCGACGTAGTATACCAATGGTATTTTATGTGCTAATTAGCGAAGAGGCTAAGTGTTTTTTAGAGCACTGTTTACTTTGTAAAGATGCACACCTTTATGAGAGATGCCATTACGTTCTAATGCACAACATATGCTTTTCAAATTTGTGTTATTAGCAAGTTTGGATCGCTAAATCTTGAATGACTGTCAACTAGTGAAATGACATTTGAACCCAGACATCAGAGTTTGTGTTAAAGGGCACGCCAGATGAAGCCTCAATTTTGGAGGCTTGTTAACGTGGAAATCACTTTCGTAAAAGCCTCACTTTCTGTCCAGTCATGTGCGCAATTCACTTTGCCTGTCCTAATGTTCGACCCCCAGATCTTACTTTGCGAGTACATTTTCATTGGGACCTATTTAATAATTACATTTTTAAATACCCAGTCATACAAGTAATATGAAGAATGCAAATTATTTCAGGAAAATTAAATATATGCCATATGCAATTAATATATGTGTACATTATTCTTCATTCTTCATCATATTGATATTCGTACTGGCATTTAATGGCACTGTTCAGTGGGTAAATTAATTTATCAGCGTCGGAAATTCAACAAACAAACACACACACACGGTCAGGCTTTTATTTGTGCATATAACATGAGTCGATCTATGGAAATTGTGGTGAATGTTTATTCCGACGGAGCTTTAGTCTTTTGGCTGCTTTATTTTTTACTAACCACCAGATCGCGCTGTTTTCGACACTGTCGTTCCGAAACAGTCAGAGGAAAGTCTTGGTGCTTCACAAGGCTTTATTTGCCTGTCACTCCTGTCAACTGTTGAATGAATAAGTGTCACCTCCCGCTTGTTCACTTTGAACCGGAAGATGCTTAGATGCTTAGATGCATAGTTCTGTGTAAATGCATAGATAAACAGTGCTTTGTCAGCACGTATTTCACAATCTACAACAAGAACATTAGTAATTCTGATATACCAGTTGAAAAAATGCAATAAAATACAGTGTTGTTTGTTATATTCCAATATGTTCTTCACTCTTTAGCCTATAAACGGCATATAAACCTGCTAAAACCAAAGTGAAGTATGGACTTACTTCACTCAGTCATTTATTTAATTTATAACAGTAAATATATATCGGTTCTGCATATCGGTTATCGGGCACATAAACAAGCATAAACAAAGGTTATAAAAAATCTATATCGGTCAATCACTAATCTGGGTTCAGTAAGATTTTTGATGTTTTTGAAATGAGACGCTTATGCTTACCAAGACTGCATTTATTTGACAAATGTTATTAAAAATTCAGTAAAAACATCAATATTTTGTGAAAAAATAGTGAAATATTATTACAAAGCAAAACAGCTGTTTTCTATTTGAATATATTTTAAAACGTACTTTATTTCTGTAACGCAAAGCTGAATTTTTAGCATCATTACTCCAGTCTTCAGTGTCACATGATCCTTCAGAAATCATTCTAATATGCTGATTTGGTGCACAAGAAACATCTATTATTGTTATTAATTGCGCAAATAGTTGTGCTGCTTAAAATTTTTGTGGAAACCCTGCCAATTTCTTTTTCAGGAGTCTTTGATTAATAGAAAGTTCAAAAGAATAGCATTTTTCTGTCACTTTTGATTAATTTGGGGTTCACACACATAGCGCTGAAACCCTACTGTAATTGTTAGAATGGTCATGCATCAGCGATCTCCACGTAAAACTGATTGTGCAGACCAAACTCTAAGTCGTAGAGACTTGAAACTTGGAGGGATGGTAGTACTCACACCGCCTACAATGTGACCACGGCTCAACCCAATCGGCCTGACGGGGGCACCACAGCGAACAAAAGTATGAAATCACTCATAACTCCTAAACCATCAGTGGCAGGTTCAAACGTCTTATGTTGTTGGAATCCTTGGCTCATGGCAGACTAAACACACACCTCAGATTCGATTGTGAGGCTGGCGCAATTTTCAGGTATTTCGCATTTTTTGAAAAACCCACTTTTACAAACTAGTCCTAGGTTTTTTTGCCCAATCGGAACCAAACCAAGGTTAACAGAGGCCAATCAGAACAAAACTTAGTGGGCCTGTTTGACTCATGGCCCCAAAGGTCTGAGAGAAATTTGAAAAAAATCGGCCATTTGGGGCGATATTACATTTTTCAAGGCTGTAAATGTTTGCAAGTTGCATGGATTTTCACACATACACATGATATTCATATCATACGACAGAACTCCTCATTCCAGACAACTTTGCCTCTAGAACCACTGCTGTCAATCAAATCGTTTGTTAAATGATTGAGATGTAAAAAACTCAAAACTTCAGGAAACCTAGTGAGAATATGCAACAGGTGATTCTAAACAAGCATGCAAAGTTATAAGGGGATTGGACCACAGCTGGCTCTATAACATATGTCCATATGTGCTTAAATGCCTTAAAGCGCTTGAACACCTGAATCGCTGCTTTGCAGCTACATTTTAATGTGTGCTTGTTGAAAAAAATGTATTGATTTCTTTCAAAATCTTACTGACCCCTTTGAACAGTAGTGTATAACGGCAGAAGAAATACTGTATGTAGTAAACTCTTAAAAATAGAGGTTTATTATTAGCATCTGGAATCTATACTTTTAAGAAAGTATTGTGCAACACATGTATGTGTGTCAGGCGTCGTGTGCGGGAAGGAGGAGTAGGGACGAGGAAGTCAGGAACACGCACTTTATTAATATAATCCATACAAGGGAACAGGAACAGCAGGGAAACCACACGCAAACACAACGAAAACAACATTAAATGACTTTAAGACCCGACAAGAAACGAATAACTGAATCAAACTTATATAAGCAGGCTAAGGAGAACAGGACAGTTGTAAGTGATTAAACAATGGTGTCATAACAAGAAACAGAACAGGAAAGACCAAATAAGGACACATGAGGGAAAACCAACAAAAGAGTCCACAGGGGTGTGACAATGTGTGCTTATTTTCAGGACCCTTGCTGACAAACAAAATCCTGCTGGAAGAAAATATGGATTTTTTGGCTTCAGTCTTGCATATCATAAAACAAAAGTCTCTTCATCTTGAGTGCATGATTAGATTTGTGAGTCTAGACTTACAAACATTTTAAGTCAATAATGTTCAGTTAGATTAACATTATTTGGAGACTTGAATTCTGGGATGTGGTAGTCTGAGTGTTGGCAATTGTAGACTACTTGTCTCAGTAACCTGTAAATGTTTCTGACTCACAGGTTGAAAGATTTCAATGCAACGTTCAGTGTCAGACCCTCGCTGTCTCATCCCCTCGGCTCTGTGAAGTTGTAAAATTAAATTCAGAGGGTGTGCAGAATAGCTCTATTTCCCCTGAACCCCTGCGATGATTAAGTGTTCAATATGTACCAAAGTTTCATTTTCAGTGTGTGCCGCCTCACACTGTGGGATTATAATCTAATGTGGCATGAAAATAGGTCTTCAATTGAACAATGCGATTCATTTTACACCGGGGCAAATACGACAAGAGCTCAAAACCCATCTCTCTTCCATACTGTTGACACATCCGTGAATTAGAGTCCAAAATGTAAATTTGGCACAAAATCAATTTCCATGTGGACAAAAGTTAAACAAAAGGATCATCAGCCCACTGCAGATGAAATTATTCATGAAGGGAAAATGAATTTTCATCAGGATTCATTCTGGAGTCTGAACAGACTGAACAGGGTTGTTAGTTTAATAGGCATCCGTGAATGTCAGACGCTACATTTTTGTGCCAGACCTGATTAAATCAGTATTATTTCCCTCCAAAATGACCAATAGTTTCTATTTCATGTATAAGGAAATATGAAGAAGAGTTCAGGCCATCCCCAAAAAGTCTACTATTATGATAATAAAGGGTTTTTTTGCATTGTAACGCCATTTTTAAGCTCATTCTACTTCACAATTGTCATTAATGTAAAATACAGTCTCAATATAATAACATGAAATTAAAATGATTTTTATTATGATTTTTTTAATAGTCGCAGTTTTAATGTATTGCAGTAAAACAGCTGTACACTGTAAAATTTTTGTATATTATAAATAAAACTTTACAAATTATTGTAGTACATTTTACAAGGAAATACTATTTCAGTTTTTCTACTTTAGAAATGTAGCTTTAATTTAATGTCTTGACATTTCTGTGTAATTATTTGTGAAATTTACTAGCAATTTCTAATTGAAAATTGCTTCTACATAATTTTTTTTTCAGTGTATTTGCAATTTTCACATGAAAAATGTAAATAGAATAATTAAAAAATAAACGCACTTTAACAAATGCTAAAATTATACTTTCAATTGTGTAGAAACGTAGAATTACATACATTTGAATATATTTTTTTAAATTTTACTCATTTTATTTTTCATTCTATTTTGTTCTATTTTTAAGAACGTATTAAAACATGAAAATACAAAGTTTTATTTTTTTTTAAATAATAGTTTTACTATTTAAAAAAAAAATTAATTTTACAGTAATAAGAATTATTTAAAAAATTACCAGACATTACAGTAATGAGAACTGTGGGGGAAAATGTGCTTCATTTGTCCCAAAATAGTGCTGTTAATCGCATTCAAAATATAATATATGTGTGTGTACTGTGTATATTATATATATATATATATATACACACACACACACACACACACACACACATATATGTATATGTATATATTATATTATATATATTATGTGTATAATATTTTCAAAATATATACTGTATGTGTGTTACATAATAAATATACACAGTACACAGACATATTATGTAAACAAAAACTTTTATTTTGGATTAATTGTTTGACAGCACTATCCCGAAAATATGGAGGGGGTGAAATTATATACAGACATTTCTTGACAAATTGTCACAAAGGAACTCAATCTCTAAAAGTCCTTCATAATAATCAGAACATTATGGTTATTAGAGCATGCAAGCTAAAAGTTACATAAAGCTCCCATGATACGTCCAATGTGAACGTCACAGTGCTTATTGACAGAGTCAGACATTATTGGCACAAATTTCTCTGCACAATACAGCTCAACCTGTCAGCGGTTTGATTGCGTTGCACTGTAAGACAACTGTTTTATTAACCCCAGAACACACTAGCTTTCTGTGGTCACTTTATGCATATCCTTTAATGATGGGAAACTTCACCTAGCAACTATGGACAGCATCTACATAACATGAGATGCTACAAATGCAGAATTCTGCTTCAAAATAAATCATCATATGTTGATTCATATGCAATTATGACTGTTTGCATTATTTTACCAGCTGCTTTAAAAAGTGCCATTCCATAAGGCTGGCTTGTGTGGCTTGTTTCAAAATGAAGACTCCTGTCATTTATTGAAGCATTAGTCTCCCCTCTAGTGGTCATGATTCACCTCAGTGTAGCCTAAATTTATCAATGCAGTTCAACATCTGCCAGGTGCGCAAAGAGAGCAAGAGGGCAAACATCTAAGATTTCTCTATTGAAAAAAAACTGCTTTATGCACTTGTGAATAATTTACTGAGAAACCATACTGAGAAATTGTTTTCATGTCAAAGCTTCTGACTTGAATAGCCTCGGGCCAAACTCTGGCCCCTTTGATATGATTCTATATGATTCTGGACACAATAATACAGGGGTTAATATTAATTATAAAGGACACTGATCTCAAATACGCGTTAAACGTACGTTTAATGTAGTGTGGTGTACTTGTGTAAGACTGACATGATTCCCCTTGCCCATAATATAAATGTTACTTACCATTAAAATCACATTCAATATATTTTTTGTTATTAGAATGATGTGTTTTCTGTTACTTGCACCTTTGCATCATCTAACCTCACCTCATCTCATCTCAATCAATACCAGCTGTAATGATTTCATAGTGTTAGGAGTTCTTCACAACATAAGCCATGTTCATTAGTCGCTATAGGGAAATAACGAGAAGTAGATAACGTGCAGTAGGTAAAACAGTTTGCACTACAAACCAGTGTGCTCATAATTTAGACAATACATTAAAATAATATGGTAAGACACACCAATTTTCAGAGCTTTTGAGCTGTTTTGTACAGCTTAAAATAGCTAGACGTGGATGAGCACAGGAAGCCTGACCCATAAAATTTACGAATGGCTGCGCCCAATCTCACCTGAAAAAAACTGTGTATATTATATCTGCTAAGTTTCCCAGACATTATTTTTACCCTTCATATAAACTTTAACCGTGGCGTTTCACACTGCCCTTAACCCCGGGTTTCGTCGCCTCATATTCACGTGTTCAGGACAGTCAATGAAACACCTTGGGTTGTATAAACAGTAGCTGCTGCTTCCGCGACGTGAAAAATGTTACATTTATTATTAATTGTTAAAAAAAGATACCGTTTTATTCTTACCTTCATAGTCCAAGAAGTCCACCCTGGAAAACTTTCTCCTACAATCAGCAATATGTAGTCAAAATACGCAAAAGGTTAACGACTTTAATGTAAAGAGGTCACGTGCTACGGTCGTCCAATCACTGACACTAACGCCTAAAATATGCAAATATGAACGTTAATCCGGTGTGAACCGTCATTTAATGAATATCCAGGATTAACTGTTAACCCCAGGTAAAGTATGAGCAGTGTAAAAGGTGAAGGATTCCTTTTACTCGGGGTCAGAATGACCTTGAGTTAACGATTTCAGATAAGAAAAACCCTCAAGAGTGTCTGGGCTCATATCATGTGGGTAATATGTTACCATCAATAATATTTAATGAAATTATTAAATACATACACTACCAGTCAAAAGTTTTTGAACAAGTAAGATTTTTAATGTTTTCTGCTCCCAAGCCTGTATTTATTTGATCCAATGTACAGCAAATAGTTTTACTATTTAAAATACTGTTTTCTATTTGAATGTGTTTTAAAATTTAATTTATTCCTGTGATTTCAAAGCTAAATTTTTAGCATCAGTAATCCAGTCACATGATCCTTCAGAAATCATTCTAATACACTTATTTCCTGTTAAAAAAAAACATTTATTATTATTATTGTTAAAAACAGCTGAGTAGATTTTTTCAGGATCTTTCTATTCATCAAATAATCCTGAAAAATATACATACCTGGTTTAAATATTAATAATAATAAAATATGTTTCTTAAAGAGCGAATCAGCATATTAGAATGATTTCTGAAGGATCATGTGACAGTGAAGACTGGAGTAATGATGCTGAAAATTTAGCTTTGATCACAGAAATAAATTACATTTTAAAAGATATGCAAATTGAAAGCAGTTATTATAAATAGTAAAAATATTTCACAATATTACTGCAAAATACTGCGGGATGGGTTCTGCTGAATTTTTGGATCAAATAAATGCAGGCTTGGTGAGCAGAAAAGGCGTCTTACTGTTCTGTTCAGATATGTTTATGGGCGCTGTTATGATTTATTTAGCCTATGCTTTTTATATATTTTTATATTTAAAACAAAGTTTTTTTTCTTTCCTGTCTCCGTCACCTGTTTCTAAAATAGGCTAATGTGGGCTAGTATGAATTATTTTTAAAAAGCTACACAGCTCTTCTACAAATGCATGCAGGTATGTATTTTCTGATTCATCTCATATGTTCCATTAGACTTTCCATAGTAAAGAGGAGGAACGTCCTTTCGCAATAAACGCTCCTATTGGTTCCAGTCGAGCACTGGCGTCATCACGCACCGTTGCCAAACAATGGGCAGGAAAAAGCCACGTTGACGAAGTCGACAGTAAGTGTGCGTTATTTTTCAGCCAGGAAACTGAAGGATTCTTTTAATTTTGAAGACAACGAAGCAACTCTTTGGAAGAAGCGCTTGACAGCAGCCATGTCATCGCCGCCCAAAGAGAAAATCGAGACCAAAGCTGGACATCTTCCTGCTGGTAATGTCTCTGTGCTACTGCTGTTGTTGTT
Organism: Labeo calbasu; assembly: GCA_019740295.1. Lineage (NCBI taxonomy): Eukaryota > Metazoa > Chordata > Actinopteri > Cypriniformes > Cyprinidae > Labeo > Labeo calbasu. The sequence goes on along the minus strand of JAHKKF010519991.1, from coordinate 6,821 downwards.
TTTCTGCTGGGAAGTCCAGTGGATCGATCCACCAATGAGCGCCTTTTTCCTTTGGAAAATGTGGTTTATAAAGTGCATTGCTGTAGATTTTAGACATTGTATTGCATCTCTTATTTAGTAAATGTTCATAAATTGCATTGTGCCATCCTGGGTTGATACTGCTATATAAATAAATTTGTTGGGATATAACTATGCCTTTTTAAAAAAATGACAGGATTGTGGGCTCTGTTAGCCATGTTCTCAGGGTCATGGCACTTTTGGATGTTTTAAAAAAAAAATCTTAATTCTAAACCCATTGTTTAATGCTGCTTGCATACTGTGCAAAATCATGGTAACAGGCTTGAGTAGTTAATATGCCAAACTTAACAAAATATTAAATAAAGAAAAAATACTTTTATACTATTATTCCTTTTGCGTTTTGAAGGGGTGAAGTTGATGTAACAATATATATGTTATGGGTTTATGATAATAACAGGGCTGACAAATGGGGTGCAATTAAAGTTTTATATATAGATACAGATGAATGTGCATAAAATGAAATAAGGATAAGTTGGAAAGAGACAAAAAAAGACAGAACAAAAATAGAATAAACTTACTGGATTTTGGTTGACATGTCAAGAAAAATATCTATAATAACAGAGTGCAAGCAGGCGTCAGCTCTTCATTGTTTACACATATGCTCACTAGGGACGTGAAAAGCATACTTTTACGGAATTTCCCTAGTGCAGAATTCAGCTGATGTGTCATGCAGCTTGTAACCACTTCCCAAGTATAGTCATTTGTCTCAGAGAGGCAGTGTATGTTAAAGATCAACCCTGTTTGATTTTATGATGTGACACAGATTTTCATCCAAATGTTTTTCTATTCACATAATGTAAATGTGTGATTTTGCACCGTGTTTAACTCCGTCAGCATATCTGAGAGCGTGGTGTAAAGTACACAAGAAATCAGATAACAACATGCGTGTAATGGCTTTAAAAGTAGGCCAAGGGAAAAAAGATAACATGAGGTTGCACATTAAAACAGCCACTTGTGATTTATGGTATTTGATGAGATTATGTGATAAAAGGCAAGAAATAAACTCTAAACTGTTTGCGTTTATTTGTGGCAGTGAAAGCAGGAGGCATGAGGATAGTTCAGAAGCACCAGTCTGCAAATGAAGTGCCAGACAAGAAGAATGACAAAGACAGTAAAGAATATGAGACTGAGCCGTAAGTATACGGACCTTCACATTTCTGCAGTATGCATTTCAATTTGTTTTTTCAATAGAGACAATACACCTCTGCACTGACAGACTGTTTTATCTAGTGAAGCACATGGGCGTTGATATTTTTATCTATATGCTTGACAGAGTCATGATTGCTTTGTTTTTATCATGATTGCTAATTGAAGTATACTTGAAGAGATTCTAGACTCATAAGTCTTATAATTATGCTTTTTCCAATTGAGAATAAAGATCAAAATAGGTTTCAGTTTTCACATATCAGTTCATAACTCCCAAGTATCTCGTTTTTTTATACTTTTTAGTTTTCTTGCACTCTCCCTTTTAAAACCTCTTCAGCTGAACTATTTCAAGCAGCAACCATCCTCTCATCAAGACAAACAGCGTTTTATTTAAATTTACCGTTGTTTATTGTACGGCTCACCGGAATACTTCATTCTGATTGGTCAGTCGCTGAATTCCGCAGTTGGATATTTTGAATAATAACACTGAACTGTGATTGATTGCTTCCAAAATAGTTTTTTAAAAATATTTTCTCATAAAAGTTTCTATTTAAAATGTGTTGTTTGTTTCGGGCACTCTGAAGCACTGAAAACAGCAGATCATGAGCTGTTGGCGTGTGAAAAAACACAGTGCTGTGCTGAAATGCATAGTGCATACTTTGTGATTTGATGTTTGCACTAAGACGTATCTCGTTTTCATTTTTAATCAGAGTGATCATGTAGCCCTACTTCTAAATTCTAATTAACAGTTCTTACTAGGCTTTAGTAGAGCTATTCAGAGGCTGTTAAGTCTTGTTTTGACATTGAGCCTGAGTTGAACATTTGATCAGTGACACAGGTGTGTAATTCCCATATGACTGCAAACACAGGCGAGTTTTCTGCTAAAACAAGCAATGTTTTTGTTAGCTTAGACTCCCTCTGCTTTGAGCTTGTGAAGCGGCCCACACTAAAGCAGAATATTTAATACAATGATGAAGTCACTGTTAGTACCCATCTCTCTTTCGATGACTAAGAGTGAAGGTGAATATGGCAGAACTCTCCCTTTACACAGATTTCTGGATGGGTGTGCACGTGACGATCTTTTTGGTTGCAAACTAAACGTAACAATCTTGGGTGTGTCAGTAAGGAAAATGTGGCAACAGCCGGATATCGCCACATGTTCCTTTTTTTCTATTTTCTTCATTGTGGTTGAGTGTTTAGATAAATAGCTTTCATTGAGTTTTTTTGCTTGTTGCTAGGTAGTTGCGCAAGTGCATATGCGCAGTGCAAAAGTTTTACTCTCTTCAGATTTCCTCTTTTGTGCGGTGTCGTAGCTGACCTGTTTTTAGCTCTGCTGAGGTTGTGCTCACAGGGTTTGACTGCTTATTCCGACAGGCTTTATGGCTTTGTTAGCAGCAGTCCCCTCCTTCCCCTTACCTGATGACTGATCGGCCGCCCCGTTACAGCAGGTCTGCAACCGAGCCCTTATCAGCTCACTCAACCTGCTGCAGGAAATCCTACGAGGTGTATCATTCCTGAACAAGCTTACAGCTGCTTTTAATATCTGTTTGGCTTCTCTTCTGAAACATGGCAGCTGTTCACGAGTGGACATTTTAGAGAAGCGGTTGAAATGTAGTTTCAGTGGCCAAGACGCGCACCGTGATGTTAGAATGTGATCCGTCCACCCACGTTATTAGGTTTGCCATTTTTCCGCAACGCTGGCAAGCCAAAAGGAAACTCGCCATTTTCCTGTGTAGTCTCTTTGTGCTCAGATGTTTTTCCAAAGCTTGTTTTAGTTGTTGACACCAATGAGACTCTTTGCATAGCTATTATGGTGGTTGGTGGTTATAAACTAATAGTATGTTATAGCCCATTTATTTTGCCAGCTTGTCTGGTTAATAGATGTTTGTTTATCCTTATCAGGGGAGTTTCAAGCATTTAAAGATATATTGCAAAACATTACAGCAAAAAATCGTCTTGTATAAATATTTTATTTTTCTAAATATTTAATATTAATATAAAAACATCTACAATTTTTTACATTTTTCAAGTGAATGCAAACTTGAATTAATTTACTGAATTTAATTGCTTTTAAAGGATTTTAAAGGAATTTTCTGATAATTTACTCAACCTCAAGCCAGCCAAGATGTTCATGTCTTTCTTTCTTCAGTCGAAAAAGAACTTAAGGTTTTTGAGGAAAACATTCCAGGATTTTTCTCCATATAGTGGACTTTAATGTTGGCCAACGGGTTTAAGGTCCAAACTGCAGTTTCAATGCAGCTTTAAAGGGCTCTACATGATCCCAGCCTAATAATAAAGGTCTTATCTAGCAAAACGATCGGTCATTTTCCCAAAAAAAAAAAAAAGATATACTTTTTAACCACAAATTCAGGCATGACGTTGTCACGTTGGAAAGTTCACACATGACGTAGACAGAAGTACCAACTCCAGTGT
>JAHKKF010519990.1:4495-32344 GCA_019740295.1 Labeo calbasu | reverse complement strand
AAAAATAAATATTTAAAAACAAACAAACAAACAAAAATTTTTTTTTTACTACTTCTTTTTCTACTGTCAGTGTTAAATAGGGATTGTTCTTAAATTATAAAGACAAACTCGGAAAACGTGTGAGAGACTCTGGGTCATGTTTTAACACAATATTAAAAGAAAAAAAAAAAGCTTTAAAAAAGCAGCTACCCTGCTACAAATTTTTCATTTTAATTGAAAAAATAAAATAAAATAAAATAATAATAATAATAATAATAATAATAATAATAATAATAATAATAATAATAATAATAATAAAATAAAGTCAGGACAATAATAATAATACAAATGTGCTTAACTGGCATTAAATATTAATATTATTATAAATTCATTTCATTTTTATTAAAAAGGTAAATAAATAAATAAAATATTTTCATTAAAATAATTGTATTATTATTATTATTGTTGTTGTTGTTGTTGTTGTTGTTGTTGTTGTTGCATTTTGTTAATGTCCAGTTTTTTTGCATTACAGTAGAATTACAATTGTGCTTAACTGGCATTAATTATTATTATTATTATTATTATTATTATTATTATTATTATTATTATTATTATTATTATTATTATTGTTATTTTTATTTATTAATTTATTTATTTTTGGTAATGTCAAAAGGGAAAAAAGGCAGTTACCCTGCTATTTAAAAAAAACATTTCCATTTTTATTAAAATAAATAAATGCATAAAGTCCGGATAATGATGATGATGATAATAATTAATAATTAATAATAATAATAATAATAATAATAATAATAATAATAATAATAATAATAATAATAACATTACTGTTATTATTATTATTATTATTATTATTATTGTTTCATTTTGTAAATGTCCAATTTTTTGAATTACAGTAAAAATACTTACAAATGTGCTTAACTAGTCCTAAAAAATAATAATAACAACAAGAACAACAACAATAATAATATATATTTTATTATTATTTTAATTATTTTGTGAGACTTTGGGTCATGTTTTAACAAAAGAAAAATGTATTTGTTATTATTATTATTATTATATGACCTGGAAAAGTTCTTGACAGCTTTTATGAGATTCACCCAACTAACAAAAAACTAATCTGTTTCAATCTGCTTGCATATGGAAGCATTTTTGTACCTTTGCTCTTCCATTCAGTTTTGGAAGTTTAAGCTGATTTATAGATCAGTAAAATGCATAATCACTTAACCTCCGTGTTAGAGAGAAAGAAGGAGAAACAGAGAAAGAGAGCGTGAGTGTTGTGCATATGTGTTCTGTCTGTGCCAGATGCCATGGGGCCGAGCGCAGGTCATGGGCAGTCTCATAATCAGGCCTCTGTGCACGGCTTGGAAACGTGTTTGCGTTGTGTGGCGCTGGTCTGAGGAATCAGTATGTGCGAGTGTGAACAGGCTGTGTCTGGGGTGCGTGTGCGGTGTCAGGTCAGTGGAGAGGAGATATGAACATCTGTCCCACAGCTTTCGCCTGCTGCTAGTTAAATGACACAAGCATTGCACACGTTACACATTAGCACATGTGAGCGGCTCAGAGTTGCACTTGCCTCTTTCAGTCAGTTCTTTGTTAGTATACACAGCAGAGTCTCAGCTTCAGAATGCATACGCCCAAGAAACGGTCACGGCTGTTTAAATCCATATCTCATACAAAGGCCAAGATCAGAATAGCGTATAAGGCGCTATTTCTATTTCTGTAGTATGCATACTGTGCAAATGTTCTGCATACATAGACTCACACATGAGATGTTACGTATACCAAATATAGAGTGTGCAAGAAAGCACGCTGCATAGGGTACTGTATCCAACAATGTAATGCATTTGATTCGACATACTATATATGTTAAGGGTTTCACTTTATTTTAAGGTGTCCTAGTTAAAGTGTAATTATAAATTTTAATACTGAGTAATATTAATTAGGGTTTAGTTTAGGGTTTGTTGTATGTAATACAGTATGTGCATAATTGGCTTTGCGAAGTGTACAAAAGACACTGTAAAATAAAATTACCATATACTGTTACTAGAACTACAAACTATATGTACAGTTGAGGTGAAAAGTTTACATCCCCCTTTCAGAATCAGGGGTCACTGCCTGCTGTTCTTCAGAAAATTATTCATGTCCCACAAATTCTTTGGTTTTCCAGCATTTTTGTGTATTTAAACCCGTTCCAACAATGACTGTGTGATTTTGAGATCCATATTTTCACACTGAGGACAACTGAGGGACTCAAATGCAACTATTACAAAAGGTTCAAACGCTCACTGATGCTCCAGAAGGAAAAACGAAGCATTAAGAGCAGGGGGTGAAAACTTTTGAACAGAATGGAGATGTGTACTCTTTTCTTACTTTGCCTAAATATCATATTTTTTTAATTTAGTACTGCCTTTTAGAGGCTACAGGAGATAGTTACATGTTTCCCAGAAGACAAAATAAGTTAAGTTCACCCTGATCTTCAAATTCAAAAAGTTTTCAACCCCCCACTTAATGCATGGTTTTGCTGGAAAAATGCTGGAAACCAAAGAATTTGTGGGATCCAGAAGGATTTTTCTGAAAAACAGCGGGCAGATTAACTGTTCAGGACAAACAAGGGACTCATGAACAGCTATTACTAAACCAAAAAACACAGCTGTGAATCATTCAGGTTACAACACAGTATTAAGAATCAAGCATGACTATATGTAAACATCTTTTATGTGAAATATCTTATTCAGGACAGTACTAAATAAACAATAACATGCATTTTCTATGATCCTTCTTATTTTGGTAAAATAATTAACATTTTGCCGATTCTGAAAGGGGGGTGTAAACTTTTGACCTCAACTGTAACTATATAATATTATATAATATTCAATGCATTCATTTAGTTATTTGTTTATTTTACAGTGGATACCACTTGCTAAATTGAATTCGCTATGCAATATACTGTGATTATATAGGCTACAATTTAAACCATTTTGTATTCTTTTTATTTTTTTTTATTTTTTTTTTTTATTTTAAATAATTCTGAGTATATTCCTTACACCCTATGCTAGTATTACATTCTGACTGTAGCCAAAAATGACTGAAATCACCGGTTCCAATCCTATTTTTTCACTACTATGCAATTTTACCGAGACTGTTGTTATAGGCAGGTTGTTATAAGTTCGAAACAAACTTACTTAAAAGTTACCAGACTGCTGCAAGGATCAATTTCGAGGAAGAACTTGTCACTGGATTTGCCAGATTTTGCAAGGAATGTGATATCAGATTTTTGAAATGTATTCAAAGGTGTTCTTCGAGTCAGTAGGAAGTAAATGAGATCCTGGAGCATATCTAGTCTTAAGTTCTTTTTCCCCAAATGTTTTTCATGTCACATTATGACAGATTTAAAGAGACAGCTTACTCAAAAAGGAAAATTCCGTGATTAATTACTCACCTTCATGTCGTCCCAAACCCGTAAGATCTTTGCTCATCTTCGGAAACACAAATTAAGATATTTTTGATGAAATCCGAGAGCTTTCTGTGTGTAAAGAAAACAAAAATAATAACTTTTCAATAATTTCTTCTCTTCCATGTCAGCCTTCAATTTTCACGAATGCACCGCAACACAAGCGTGTGGTGCTGCTGACACAGGAACCAGTGTTCTGACGTAGAACATAAATTTACGGTTGAACCACTGATGTGTTCCGAAGATGAATGAATGTCTTATGGGTTTGGAATGACATGAAGTAGTAATTAATGACAGAATTTTCATTTTTGGGTGAACTTTTCCTTTAACTGGACTTATTTGCATCGTGGACCACATGTTTTATTTTGACTATGTTATATTACACTAGATATACAGTCGAATTTATCTTTCCTGTTCATTCACATTGTCAGTCATTTTGAAGGGTATTTTAATCTACACCTTAAATCAGCCCCGATCAGCGGTGCGCACTTCTCTTCTGCTTTCCGCTGATATTTTCCAGTGCCTCCATGCGGTGAACACCTGCTCTCGCTCCATGACAGTCTCATGCAGACATTATAAAGCCAAACAATAAAGATCACGAGTGCCTTTTTTAGTGCCAGACGAAGGGATGGAGTGAAACAGAAATGGAGACTGAGAGAGAGAGTCCAGAGGTGATTAAAGGTGAAAGCGTAGACTGATATATTACTCTGCCTTACAGCCATGCCACAGGGTACGAGCCCTAAACACCAAGACCACAGCGCATACTAGATAGTCTCTATTTTTCTGTAGAAACTGTTTAGCATGTACGTACTGTAAATACTTACAGCAAGGCAGGAAAAGGCATCAGTACACCGAAACTGAAAGCAGTCCTACTAAATATAAAATGACTTACTGGCATTCAAAAGTTTGTGGTCAGTAAGTTGAACAAAAGTCATCATAAAGACATTTTTAATGTTTCAGAATGTTACTATTAATTAGAAATGCTGAAAATAAATAATAGTTTTCACAAAATTATTAAGCAGCACAACTGTTTTTTAACATGCTAATAGTAAGAACTGTTTTTCTGAGCAGCAAATATTAGATCGATTTCTGAAGGATCATGTGACAATGAAGACTGGAGTAATGATGCTGAAAATTCAGCTTTGATCACAGGAATAAATTAAAAATCGTAAAAAAGCAGTTATTTTAAATTGTCATAATATAACGGTTTTTACTGTGTTTTTGCTTAAATAAATGCGACCTTGGTGAGCATAAAAAAACCAACAATTTTTTTATTGACCCTGAACTTTTGAATACTGCTTTTATAGCTTCATTTTAATTGAAAGCCTGGAGAAATTAAAAAAAAAAAAGAAAACAAAAAATTATTTAATTAATCTATCACACCACAGTGAACTAGTAAAGACAAAAAGGTAAAAAAAAAAATCGAAATATCTAAAAATAGTGAGAAAATTTGAAAATAAAATCTAGAATAAAGGAAAATTTGCTGAACGTGTGTTCACATGAAGTTTTGTGAATAAGTATTAGCATCTATGACCTATGACCTCTGGTGTTGTTCTACCAGTTGAGCTACAGGAACGTCATATTATTTTCCTTAATCAAATGCCGGGATAGTCGACCTACATAAAGACATTATGTCCTACTGAAGGACTTTAGATTGAGGGTCAATAGGATTGCTCGGTGGAAGCCGCTTTATAAATAACACCATTATATAATGCTGGACGACAGCTCATGATGGCCATGCTAATATGACGTGTATTTTTAGATAAGCCTCGGATGCTTTGGGAATCTGTGATGTTCTCCTGTCTAATGCTGTTAATGCCAGAGAGAGCGAGAGCGGTGGAGAGAGTGCCTGAATTCTGGCTCGCTTGAGCGCGAGCACCATTAAGACCCAATTAGAGAGCCTCCATTGGCTGTTTGGAGGAAACAAAGGGCAAACGGCTGAGCCGCTGCATTTCCACCGTCACCAATCAAAACAGGAGGCTGGCAGCCTGCCATCCCTCCACTCATCTCTCGCTCTCTCTCTTTCTCTTAGGCCATGCGTCCAGAGATTTTGGCAGCCTCTCTTTATCTTCATTTATGTGTTCCGCCATCTACAAACACATTTAAGGACAAGCGCACACATATACACGCATCAACACAAACACATTTAAGGACAATCGCGCACATGCACACGCATAAAACAAACACACACGTTCTTGGCCACCCACCTTGCTACGTACCTGAGTGTACACAAATTAGGATTCAAGCTGAGCACAAAAGAGCGGCTCTGTAGACGCTCAGCAGCGGTGAGTCTTGGAAAAAGTGTTTTTGTATTGTGTTGATTTTTGGGATATAATGCGTATGCTAATATATTTGGTTATATATTTATTAGTATTATATTGTATATGTGAAATATTAATTTATATTACAAATTTAGTTGAATATTACAATATTTCTATTATAAATGCGTATTTTTAAATATATTATAAATATAATCATAATATATAATATATTATAATTTAAATTTTATGAATTAATTTAATGCCAAATCATATCATTTGTTAAAATAGTGTGTAGTAAAAAAGAAAATTGAATATTAATTATATAAATACCATTTATAGATCTGTTGTAAATATAATATAAACTGTGAATTATTGTAAATTAATTGTAAAACTATGAAAATTAAAAAATATATTCCATGTGTATAGCTGATTATATGCATAGTATTTTTTATGCATATTTATAAATATATGTCAACTACATACATATTATTAAATTTATTATAAATATAATCATACACTTCTAATATATTATAATATAAATTAATTTGATTAATTAATTAATTAATTATAATTTGTTAAAATAGCGTATTGGTAAATATAAAATTGAATATTAATTACATTTATATAAATACTTACCATTTATAAATATATTGTAAATATAATATAAACTGAATTATTATGCATTAATTATAAAACTGATAATTATAAAATGTATTGATTGTGTATACATTTTTATTGTGAAATGTATAAATATATAGCTATTTCTATGCATAGTACTTTTGCACAATAATTGTATTATATATTAAATAATAATTTATATTAAAACTACAATTGAATATTACAGTATTCATACATACATACATACATACATACATACATATATATATATATATATATAAGAAATTGATTTTATGAATGAATTTAATTCTAAGGCATATAAAATGTGTCCCATGTGTATTAAAATGTTTATAATATTTATAAATGTATAGCTATTTGTCAGTATTTTTAGTGTGATTTTTGTAAATATATTAGATATTAATTTATATTAAAAATACAATTGAATATTACAGCATTCCTATTATAAATGCATATTTTAAAATCAAACTTTATCATATATTATAATGTATTATAAATTCATTTTATAAATTAATTTGATTAGCATTTTAGCATATTAGCATTTTTTTAAAATAATGTGCAGTAAAAATAAAATTTAATATTAATTATATGTATATAAATACTTACCATTTATAAAAATATTGTAAATATAATATAAACTGTGAATTATTATAACTTAATTCTGAAACTGACAATTATAAAATGTATTGAAAAAAGTTTTTATTATAGTATTTATAAATATATTGCTATTTATATGCATAGTATTTTTATGCATGACATTTATAAATATGTTATAAATACAATTATGAACTCTAAATTATGAATTATAAAACCATGATAATTATATCTTTTTGTTTATATCATTTTGTATGCACAATTTTATACACACACATTTATATTACAACTGCTATATATAAAATAATAAATTCTGTATATATTCATGTATGTGGACCCTCTCTCTCTCTCTCTCTCTCTCTCTCTCTCTATATAGACTATATATATACACTAAAGAATTACAGAATGATGAACAAATAAATATGAATGAATAACCAAAGCCAAATCCTTTTTTTCTGTAACTATAAAGCCAAATCCCTTTTTCTAAAAGTCTGTATTTATTTGTATGTGTGGACTTTTTTGTAACCATAGTTGTTAGTTTTAAAAGTATGAGTCTGAGTCATGAAAAATCTCCCTAAAAAAAAAAAGAAAAAGCGAGGGGTGGAGAATGTGAACATAACTGTATTTATCTCTTAAAAACAAGACTGAGAACTTTGTATCTCTCCTGTGAATGTTCTCCCAAAATACCTGTCAGGTGTCTGTTTCTCTGGATCAGGCCTGCGGCGTCTCTAAAACCTGCTGCCAGATTAACCCTTTGGGACGCGTCTGTCTATCACATCCCCCTCTGTCAAGCCCTGCCTCCCTCATCGATCCCTAAGGCTATCATTGAACAAATGGAGAAAGAGCAGGAAAAGAAAGAGATGGACTGATAGAAAAGAGAGTTGGATCGTGTCTGCTGTGAGATCGATCAGATGGTGTAACGATAAGACATAAGGATTACAGCTGCTCTCTGGTGTATGAGTGTGTGTGTGTGTGAGCAGAGGTGAATTAGCGTCACATTCCTGTTTCCACTGGTCTGCACTGGGTCACTAACTTAAAATCAGGACACTTTGAGGTTTGTGCTTAGTCATCAGCGATGCAGAATCAACCAGGCATTACTCAGAATTGTGGGTAGTAGCTTCATATAAGAGTTTTTATTAGATAATACATTTACACAACAGCCTCCTTGTGTTAAACCTTCCATGCTGTTGAGCGGTATTTTTAGATTGTAGACAGATTTACAGCAACTTATATGGATAGTTCACCCAAAACTGAACATTCTGTTGATATTTACTCATCCTCATGTCGTTCCAAACACGTATGGCTTACTTTCTTCTCTGAAAATTGAATTTTTTAGGTAAACACATTCTGGGCCTTCTCTGTGTAATGAAAGTAAATGTGGGCCGATGCTGTTAGGCTCCAAGCTACCATAAGTTCATATGACTCTTCTGCTGTATTTCAAGTTTTCTTAAGTCGTACGGCAGGCATTATTTACTGTCATGTATTTTAGCTGTCCTTATGTTCATAAGAGAAGTAATGATGTTTGATGTGTGAATGAGTTTTTTTGAATGAGATCTTTACAGTGAATCAGTAGATCCAGTTCACAAAGCCAATCTAAATAGTTCTTTCACAAATCAGACTGATCCAGTTATCGAGTTCAATCCACTGACTCAGCGATTCAGTTGTAGCAGTCAGCCTCTCACTGGAGGGTAGTTTTATCAGTCGCTAGCAATAATTTTTGTCTGTTCCTCATAAAAACTATTGTATGACTTCAGTAGTCTTGGAATAATGCAGAAGTTGTATGAATCACTTTTATAATACCTTTATGGTGCCCTTTGGGGCTTGATAGCACCAGTCTTCATTCAGAAAGGCAAGGATATTTTTCAAAGAAATGTTTTTTCTCTCTTTAAGATCAACTTTTGAGTTTTGAACGTCCTCTTAAATTCCAAAATGTGTAAATAATGCAGTCGAAATTGAGTCTTTTTGAGGTTTGTTGTTAGCGTGTGATTAATTGTTGAAGGAAAATGTGCAAATGTGCTGTGATTTATCATGTAGGGTCAGTTTGATCCTCAGTGGAAGCAGCACAGATGGGTTCATTTAAGTTTTTGAGGTTCATACTCTCTGACTGGATTCTGTGGCATCTCCTTCCTGTCCAGCCTGTCAGAGGCATTTCGGCCCACTTCCATCTCAGCTGTCATCCCCCTCACGTTCCACGGATATTGAAGATGACAGTCTCAGTCCAGCCCAAGAAATTGCGGTCGCATGGTGTCTGTCTTTAACTTGTTAACATGTCCGTGTCTCTTAACGCTCTGCTCCGAAACTTGAGATTTATGGGAGAGATGAGATTTCTTCTTGGGTCAGGACACCCGTCTCCTCCCTTCCCCTCCCACTGAAAACATTTTGCACTGGACGCGTGTGTCCAGTGCACCTTGCAGCCTTGTTTAGTCATCGTTTCCTCTCCTTTTGTCCCAAAATGAGCTTGTAATTTGAGTTAAGGAGGGGGAAAAAGAAATCTGCATAGAACCTCTGATAGATACGCATCGTTGCCGGTCGCGGTCACTGGCTATGGGTGGCTGCCCTGTTATTTCTGTGGTTCTCAAATGGGATGCTGAATAGAAAGTGTATATTTCAGCAGTGTATTTGATTTGTAGGTTAGCTGTGTGTTTAAATATGCTTGTTTAGTGATATACCCATATACCTATGTAGCATTTTCTTGTGAATAAAGGTAGCAAACAGGGTGAGGAATGGATGGATGGATGGACGGGTAGATGGACAGATACTGTTGATAGACGGATAGATGGACAGATAGATAGGTAAATAGATAAGTGGATGGATGGACAGATAGATGGGTAGAGAGGTAGATAGATGGGACGGATGGATGAATAGATGGATAGAAAGGTGGACGGATGGACAAATAGATGGATGAATAGATGGATAGAAAAGAATAGGGGTGGACAGATAGATGGATAGAGAGATGGACGGATGGAGAGATGGATGGATGGATAGGTGGACAGATGGATGGATAGGTGGATGAATGGATGGATAGATAGTTGGGCGGACGGATGGATGGATGGATAGATAGATGGACGGATTGATGGATAGATAGGTAGACGAATGGACACATAGATGGATAGAAAGGTGGATGGATAGATGGGTGGACCGATGGACAGATAGATAGGTGGGTGGATGGATGGATAGATGGGTGGACGAAAGGAGAGAGAGATCGATAGAGAGGTTGGCAGGCAGAAAGATGGATAGGTGGAAGGATCGAATGGATGGATAGATGAACAGATAGGTGGATGGATGGACAGATACATAGGTGGATGGACGGATGGATAGATAGGTGGATGAATAGACAGATAGATGGATAGATAGGTGCATGGATGGACAGATCGATGGACGGATAGATGATAGATAGGTGGACGGATGGACACAGATGATAGATAGGTGGATGGATGGATGGATGGATAGATGGATAGATATGTAAATGGGTGGATGGATAGATGGACAGACGGGTAGACGGATGGATGAATGGAGAAGTGAATGGATGGACAGATAGATGAATAGATAGGTGGATGGATGGACAGATCGATGGATAGAGAGGTGGACGGATGGACAGGTCAATGGATAGAGAGGTGGACAAATGGACATATAGAAAGGTGGATGGATAGATAGGTGGATGGATAGATAGATGAATAGAGAGGTGGATGGATGGACATATAGATGGATAGATAATTGGACAGATGGATGCATAGATGAATAGATAGGTGGACAGATGGATGGATGGATGGATGAATGGACAGAATAGATGGACTGGTTAGATGTATCACCTTTGCTAAATTTCTTTAAATTGCAATTCAGTAAATTCCCCTTGCTGTCATTTCAGTTCAACTTGCTGTGACATTTCAGTTCTTTAATTCTAAATTTTGCACATCCCTGACTCACCGGGGGCATTGCCGTTATCCAGGCTGGATTCATCCGCTTGGCACACGCCATTAGGCGTAGTTTGTCCCCACGACCTTGTCTTTGCCAGCACTTTCCGAGCTTTGCTAACGCAAGTGGTATTTCCAGCATCATTGGTTGGCATGCATTAACCGCCATTACCAGCGTCATTAACTCTGCCAACATAATGTTTCCTCATCTAACTGAGAATAACACCTAGCGGCAATAACTGCGAACGGTGAGCAACAAACGTTTTCTCTCTGGAGATTAGTCTTGCTCGCAACTGAGTGCAAGCCGACTGTAATTACAGTAGGTGCATTGTGGGTCGGTATAACCCAGACGGTTGCTAACCTTAGGGATGCACTTGGTCTGTTTGTCCAATCCCCTTCTGTTCGTTCTATTTCCAGAGCAAATCCCGACATCCCCCAGGGGTTTAGGAAAGGACGTGCTCTCTTGTGTTGTAGGGCACAGCGCTGGTCCGCAACAGTGTTTGCGAGCCTGAATATCCTTCCCGCTGCCTGGAACGGGTCATCCTTGGCAGCAGTGGCACCCCTCGCTGGGTGAAGAATGAGGGGCACCGTTGGGCAGCAATGCGGGGCAGTGGGGGTCATGGCCACTTTTGTCTCTGCTAATGAGCCCAGTCTGTCGGCCAGAGCGGGGAGGATGTCTCCCGGGACACTTTGTGCATTGTGCGGTCGTCTTTGTGTGGGACGATTAGGGATCGTGTGTGTTTGAATTGCATGCGACATTTGGTGTTGGCCGTGTCCGTGTTAGCAGTTTTTCCATACAAAGGACTAAAAAGCCGAGAATGATTTTCCCTCAGGTCCTCTGTATTTTCTGACCGTTCTTCGAGCGGCACAAGCACAGGGACTCATCCTGCGATATATCTATATGAGTGTGGGCCTCTGGCTGATTCATTAGCACAGAAAATACAGTATATGGCCTTTAATGACCCAAAGGAATATTGAGCAATGGATTGGTATTGCAGAAGATTAAGACGAGTGAAAATGCCATATCGGCCAACTCCCACTCAGTAACTACTCGAATAACTCTGCCCTTTTTTATCTCTTTCCACAGCCTCTGCAGATAGATGACAACTTTTGTGGCCAGGACTTCAACCAACCTCTAGGGGGCACCACTACAATTGAGGGGATTCCTTTATTCTTGGACAAAGACGACGGAATGACGTCCGTGGCGGCGTATGATTACCGTGGCCACACCGTAGCCTTTACTGGCACCCGTAGCGGCAGAATGAAGAAGGTGAGTTGCATGCTTCATTTTTGGTTGTGGTAAAGCAATTACATGTGTTAATTTGAGGTTGTGGTAGCTCATAAAGGTTTTGGGATGGTGTCTTTTTTACTTTGTATTAATATACCGAAAGTCGCTCTCAAGAATTTGAAAACGAAGCACACGCACACACACTTCTACACAAACATGCTTGTGCTGAAGTATGCAGTAATCCTGTCTCAGTCCTTGTATATGACCCCTGTGTGATGTCTAAACCGTTGGCTGGATATAGGCTGCACGCGGGGGTGGTGAGGGGAGATCAGCGGATGTCGAATGATATCCCATCATCGGAATCACATTTCTCCTCCGTCTTGCTCTTCCTGTAGCAGCCCCCGAGCCGGACGGCACTGCCTGTGTCATTAGACAGAAATCAATGGCCCGTGTGCAAATACAGTGTGTGTGTCTAGGTTCCTAATAAGGTGAATGCTAGAAAGGTGTATATACATATGGTAATGTTATGCATCGGATAATTGAGTACCAATCATGTGCATGTCTCTTACCAACTTCCAGTTCCAGTCTCTTTCACTGTTCAACCATCTCAGCCAGACTAGTTGCCAAATATGTCTCTCAAGGGGCGAGCTGTATGAGACGGGCCAGCTCTAGATCTTGGGTGTGCGTTGGTGCCGGCGGTGCTGTTTTATTGCTATTCATTTAGCGCTAAAGTGTGGGTCTGGCCCTAATGAAATGTAAAGCTGTAGTCTATTGACGTGGGCTCATTGTAATTCCTCTAGTCTTCCAGTTGCTGCGAGGCCTTATTGATTCATCTGTATGAATATATAATCAGGGGCCTAAATCTTAGTGGCTGCAGACAGCTGTACGAGTATGTGTGTATGTGTGTGTGTTAATGTTTGTGAAGCAAAGACCCATGACTGGCTTTGAGACGGTGACATGGAGGATTGGTTTAAGTTAAAGTGGTGTTTTTAAGTTTTACCTCTTACTTTCTCAATCATTATTTTTGACTCATCAGGTGTCATTTATGTATGCTGTATGCTCAAATAATGAATAATGGTAATGTTATTTGTCTCGCTTTATCTGCCATTCCTGCTGTCTAACATTTGTTGTATCTATTGTTTATTATTTCTGGCTTTGGTTCATTTTGTCTATCATTCGTTCTGTCTATTTTTGGTTCTATCGTCCATTCTGTCTATCAGCTGTTCATTTTATCAGTTGTTCATTCTATCATTCATTCTATCTTTAGTTCTATCTATCGTTCTTTTAATCTGTCTGTCATTCTATCTACTGTTTGTTCTATCATTCTGTCATTCTGTCTATCGTTACATCGTTCTATCTATCGCTCTGTCTTACGTTTTTATCGTTCTACGATGTACGATATATCTTTCGTTCTGTTAGTGTTTTGTTCTATTGTTTCTTCTACCTGTTGATTGTTTGTTCAGTCTGTCATTTGTTTGATCTATCGTTTGTTCTTATGTTCTGTTGTTTGTTCTGTTGTTTTTTGTTCTGTCTGGATAAAACATTAAGACATTTTTATATTTTTGTGTTTTAAGTAAAATGTTTTTTTTTTTTTTTTTTTAAATAAATAGATACTTTCATTTGCCTAGGATGCATTAAATTGATCAAAAATGTTAAGTCAAGGAGTTCTTGTTGAGTGTGTGTGTGTGTGTGTGTGTGAAATAGGTTTATTATTTATTATGCAGATGTATTATGTAGAGTGAGTTTCTGAAGGCAGTGAGATTTACACATGTGCATATGTGTTTATGAGATGTATTGTGTGACCCTGCTAAAAATATGTGGCTCCTGTGGGGCCGGTGCACAGGAGGTCAGTGTCACTGATTTGATTGAATTCACTATTGGGGTTCACAGGACTGAAAATCTCCATAAAATATCCTCTGTTCATAAATATGCTGGTCTTCTTGACATCTGCTGTATCCCCCAACATCAAGCCTAAGCTTGACGGGCTCTCAAATGAAGACAGCAGGTTGAAAATGCCTCGGATGAGATCATTTGTTAGCAAGCCATGAACCTAAGCTCTATATACCTGCGTGCACTGGCAGAGCTAACATGCTAACCGGCATGTGGTCAATTCCCAGCATCTTTTCAGTCGTGAACCTGCGACTCATGCTGCTAATGCCAATTAAGGTGCTTGTGAATAACCAGTCAGTCACATTCATGTAATGTCCACCTACCCGCCTCTGCAGGTCCGATCCGAGGGAAGATCTCCCTTGGAGACGTTAAATGCTAGTGGCTACAGGTCACTTATCATTTAGCACGTTAGCGTGGCTAATTAGCATGTTAGCGCAGCCACACGTGTACCCCCTCCACTTCCGAAATGTCACTTTAATTAAGAAGCATGATCTGATTTGAGCTAATTTGCCGAGCGAATGGTAATTACAGATAACATTTGGAAGCAATGAGCAAGAAGGAAGGCTTGTGGGGTGGTTGGGGGGGTGCTTTGTCGCGGCAGGAAGTGATTTCTCCTTGTGGAAATCTCGCCTGATTGAGAACGATTAATGATTGACAACATCTTGTAGTCCTCGACGGGAAAGTCGGAAGCCGTGATTGGTGGCACTGATTAGGGAGCGAGCTGCAAAGAACGTCCTCAGAAGTTTGTTGCATGGTCATTCGCTCCAAGCGGTGTTATGAAGCGTCACGCCTGTGAGGGACAAATCAGAGGAAGACGGACTGTAGCATGTCGTAATTGTGTTTTTTCTTCTGTGGTGACTTTTCTTAGCAGCTAACATTCTCATTGTCAAAGTGAAGCTGTATCTGTGCCAGTACAGAATTGCTGTTCATTTTATTCTCTTTCTCACACACAGACACAATAAATGTCACATCCAGCTTCTCTCTTATAGCGGGCACTGTGCCCGTGTTCCTGTCTCAATCTGTATCAATCCAGTGTTCTTGTTCAGGCACAAATAAAAGATCCTCTTGATCATTTCGTTACTCTGTTTCTGCCTCAGTCTCCTGACTGGATTCTAAAACCCAGTTCTAATGCAGAATTTATCATAGTGTAATATTGATATTTTCTCTATTTAGAGTCGATGTCAAAATGTCAGAATATGCAAAATGTTAATAATTTTACCAAAATAAGAGGGATCATTCAAAATGCATGTTATTTTTTTATTTAGTACTGGCATGAATAAGATATTTCACATAACCTTACCTGAATGATCCACAGTTGTGTTTTTTTTTTTAGTGATAGTTCATGAGTCCCTTGTTTGTCCTGAAAAGTTAAACTAGCTGCCCGCTGTTCTTCAGAAAAATCCTTCAGGTCCAACAAATTTCGAGATCCATCTTTTCACACTAAGAAAAACTGAGGGACACATATGCAGCTATTACAGGAGGTTCAAATGTGCACTGATGCTCCAAGAGGAAAAACAATGCATTAAGAGCCGGGGGTGAAAACTTTTGAACAGAATGTATTTTTTTTTGTTTGTTTTGCTTATTTTGCCTAAATATCTTTTTTTTTTTTAATTTAGTACTGCCCTTCTGAGGCTACAGAAGGTAGTTACATGTTTCCCAGAATACAAAATAAGTTAAATTTACCCTGACCTTTAAATTCAAAAGTTTTCACCCCACGGCGGCTGGATCTCAAAATCATACAGTCATTGTTGGAAGGGTTCAAATACACAAAAATGCTGGAAAACCAAACAATTTGTGGGACCTGAAGGATTTTTCTGAAGAACAGCGGACAGTTTAACTGTTCAGGACAAACAAGGAACTCTATTACAACTATTACTATTAAAAAAAACGCAGCTGTGGATAATTCAAGTTAGAACACAGTATTAAGAATCAAGGGGATGTAAACTTTTGAAATGGGGTCATTTTTATAAATTATTTTCTCTTGTTGACTATATATAAATGTTCTTTATGTGAAATAAACAATAACATGCATTTTTTATGATCCCTCTTATTTTTGTAAAATAATTAACATTTTGCAGATTCTGAAAGTGGTAGTTCACCAAAATCAATAATTACTCACCCTCATGACGTTCCAAACCCGTAAGACCTTCATTCTGAATTGTTTTCACTCATTTGTGTGTGCTAGGTCATTAGCTTAGCAACATGCTAATGTTAGACTAACAGAGTCCATTGTACCTTGAGTCTCCAGTGTGCTTTAAGAGCTATTTGTGTCACATGTGGAGTTATATAGAGTATTACGAGATTCAAATTCAGTTAACATGCCACCTTAGAAGGTAGCTGCATATCTAGGGAGAAGGTAGCAAGGGAGTTCGCTAGTTCTCTGCGTGGCCATTTTAAGCGCTGGCAGATGGGTTTGATTGAAAGAGCCCCTGGCTATGAAGCTCATTGGACATCTGTGAGGAAAGCGCACTTTTAACCAGGTGCTCGCAGGTTTTTTTTTTCCCAAAGTCCTGACTTTGCTTAGAAGTGCCCTTGAGTAGCACTTAACCTACGAGTCCGGGGGGAAAATCTGGCTCTAAAATTAGCCCGTAATGGATGGCGATTGTATATAAACCTGTTCGGCCTATTACGAAACGAAACAATGCCAATAAGCTATCATCATATGAGGAAAGGACGCTGTGTTAGCGTAAAAGTTTATACACCCTCCAAACAGCTTGTGTTTATGTGCTTTGAACCTCCGTAAAGCAAATGACGGTGATGTCGGGTATTCTCTCATTTTCTGCCTCATTTGTTTAATGCTGCGATGAGGTGGCCTGTGTTCCTTTGACAGCTGTGGAAATCCAGGATGCAGACACAACTCCATCCCGCAGCAGTGGAACAGTGGGTCGCTGATGTGTGCAGGCCACTTACACTCTCCAGCAGAGCTACGGACACAGTGTGTGTGTCTGATCATTACCAGATGCCAACAGAGGATGTGACCAGCTACATTCCTGGGATACTGTTTGCCAGCTTTCGCCACAGCTGTGTCCAGTGCAACTGTGCACAACCTCACCTGATGCCAGGGAAGGACAGCTGCCCGCCCAACGGCATCTGCGGCCGCCCCTGACGTCATCGCCGTTGTCTGACAACTGCGGACACGCCTCCATTCTCCACCCGCAGCGAAGGGCCAAAGCAGCTGCTCGCTTCCCTTCCTCTCATTGGCGCCATCTGTCCGTTCGTCACAACAGATACGGCGCTCACTGTGGTCAGTCACACGTATTAACACTGAACTCTCGATCCCTGCAGTTTGCCCTCATGCACATGCCACACTTGTAGGGGCCGTACACCCAGAGTGTCCCGCCAGAACGTTTGCAGAGGGTCCATCAATCACGCTGAACGTCTAAAACGATTCGGTCTGGATGGGTGATGCGTAAAAAAGATGAGGTTTGTACTTACAGTATGTGGACACATTTAAAGATTTTTAAAACTGGTTTTATTTAATTCGCAACACTTTGCTTGAATAAATAAATATTAGTGGTGTTTGCTAAAGCACTGTTAGCATTATTTGTAACTATTTTGCACACCGCTCACGTTCTCTACTGAAATATATTTTGTTTATGAGTGAACTTGATATTAATAATTAATACATTATGGTGTGGTTCAATTTACTATAATTGGTTAATGCAATAGCTAAAGTAAAAAAATATTTTTTTTTTATATGTTCAGTTGTAAATGTACTAATGTATTTTTGACATTGCAAGTTGTATAAATAATTTTTTAAAATATATATTAAGAATTAGCTTGAATTAACAATAAAAAGGAAATAAAAAAACATTAGCCTACATAATGATTTAATGTATTTATTAATAACATTAATTAAATAAACCTTGTTGCCAAGTGTAACCTATTAATATAGTATTTAAAATAGAATGTATAAAAGATAGTATTTTTATTAATATTTGTGATCGTGGACCACAAAACCAGTCTTAAGTAGCACGGGTATATTTGTAGCAATAGCCCAAAATACATTGTATGGGTCATAATTATCGATGTTTCTTTTATGCCAAATATCATTAGGATACTAAGTAAAATTCATGTTCCATTAGGATATTTTGTAAATTTCCTACCGTAAATATATCAAAATTGAATTTTTGATTAGTAATATGCATTGCTAAGAACTTTATTTGGACAACTTAAATTTTTTTTGCCAGTATTTTGATTTTTTTTTTTTTTTTGAACCCTCAGATTACAGATTTTCAAATAGTTGTATTTTGACCAAATATTGTCCTATTCTAACAAACCATACATCAAATGGAAATCTTATTTATTCAGCTTTCAGATGATGAATACATCTCAATTTAAAAAAAATGGACCCTTATGACTGATTTTGTGGTCTAGGGTCACATTTATTGATATATTGTTATTGATTATATTCATACTGATATTAATATAAATACACTTTGTCTTGCGTAAGTCTTAATTTTCTAATGCATATTAATGCATAATTATAAATACATTTTTAAGGAGTATAATGGATTATAATATGTAACAGTTCAACACATAACATGATTTAACGTTTTACGATGCATAATAGGCTATTCTAAAATCATAAACGAGCTCTTAATATCAAATGGAGATCCAGCGATATGCTGTTCATGACATATTCAGTCCAGTATCTCTAAGCATATTTTATTAAGTTGTTCTGGTTTAAATTCTCTTAAATTTAACAGTCATTTCTGAATCCATTTTTAGAGTTTTTATCTTAAGCAAATTTATTTAGGTTTGTTAAATTGCTCTTTTACACTATTCTAACTTGTTACTTGCTATGAAGATCACCAAGGAAGTTGACATGGTGTTAAAACACCAATCCAACCAACAAAAAAGGCTTTAACCATTCAAGATGTATTATAACTATTTCCAAGAACATGCAGTTATTTATAAAGTGTGCTATACAACATTGTGAATGTTTTAAAATGCATAACGAATACATTTACAATGCATTCGGTTTATAAGCTTCAAGTGAAGTGTTACCAGTAAAGGTTGAAAATTTGAAAATTAGATTTTGCCATTTCTGTGAATCAGCGGTGGGTCAGTACAGACTCTGTGTGCTTATTCCGGCGAGTTCTTGAAGCCCAGATCACAGAATGACTGGATGAAGCTCTGTCTGCGAGGAGGTCTTGGTGTTCAGGCTGCCAAAGCCTTTGTCACCAGGGCAGCTCTCCCTTGGGCTCCGTTGTTGTGGAAACTGAGTGTGTCATGCATCTCATCTGCATATGTGGGGTGCCTGCCATCTCTTCCGTCTCTCTCTCTCTGTTTATGAAAGCACCTCACGCAAGTGTCCTGCCAGCCCTCCAGAATTCTAATGCGCTCCCCTGTTTGTTACGTTTCATGATCAGAGGCGATATGTTTGGCCCCTCCGGGACCTCCTTTCAAGCGCTGTCTCGAAAATGACACTTGGTAGGAAAGTTCTTCCTTGGAACTTTAAAGATAATGACTTCTTAATGCTGCCAGACCCTTATTTTCTCCACAGACTTTCTGCAAGTGATTATGGGAACGAACAGCGATCCTGTCTGCCACCTTTTTGTGAAGCTCAACGGAGTTCCTCACATCGTTCAATACCTAAAGATTGAAATGTCATGACATATGTGCACGCAGATGGTTTTCTCACTCAAGCGAAATCAAACGGAAATCCTTTCATCACGCAACCGTACCGCATTAGCGTATATTTGTAAGATAACACCATATAGGCCCTGAATGTATGCCTGAAGGCAAGAAAGAACATAGCACCTCTATTCCCCGCCGTTTCCACAGGAGGAAATCTGTCCACCCAAGAAAAACAACAGAATCAGGAGACACCGGATAGTAGCTTTCCCATGACTGCTGGCCAGGCACGGCATCATGAATGAGTGTCTGTCTCTGCAGGTTTATTCTTCTTTTAAGTGGCCACCATCGTGTCACAAGGCCCGCGGTGGCTAATCTGCAGCTTCTGGTATGAGATTAGGTGCTTTGAAGCTTCATTAAGGTTGAGCTCTGCAGAAAGGGATATTTAGCCACCCTGTAGAAGCCTGTCTCTTTGTAAATAAATGTAGTCAGTTTTTCACTGAAATGTTGTTCCAAACCACTATGATTTTCTTCATTTCATGGAATGTTCAAAGCCTAGAAAGGTAGTAAGAACTAGGGCTGCCCCCTAATAGTCGAAGAGAAGAGGCTTGGTTGACCGAAATTTTAGTATTTGCTTAGTCGCAGAAAAAAAAAATGGACAGATTGGTAACAGCTGGTCTATGTGGTAATACAGTACATAAGGTAGGGCATCCAAACGCTCACCCATCATTTATCGACCTCAAATATGGCTTATCATCTGAAAGATGTATGTAGTAACTCAATCTAATGTTAAAGTAGAAAAATGTGCGCTATTGAAGTGTCTGCGGAGTGTAGAAGCAGAATAGTAGCTTGCCTACTGCATGACAGATGAAGGCACCGGTGTGGTCACTTGCACTTAAAATACTCCGTCATTTTTGGTCATACAGATAAAAGTAATACATCTTTAGAATCTGTAAGTTTGTGTAATTTGTGTGGACTCACAATAACAACAAAACATTGTGCTTTTGTTAAATAATGAAAGCAAACAAGATGCGCTTTCTGCCGTCTCGGTCTCTGTAAACGGTCTCTGTGAATTCGAGCATGAAACTTTGTGTATACTTGCCTTACAGACATAAAAATATATCTGTAGAGAGTGAGTCTACTTAATCAGTTGAAATAGAAAACATTCTCAGATATGTAATCCATATGAAACATGCATACAGGTGCATCACTACTCCGGGGATGACAAGTCAATGTCTCTTTAAGTTTGAACCACTGTTTGAACTATTTTAACGACATCCTTGCTACTTTTCTTGCTAATATCTTATTTGTTTTCCGAAACGAAGCGAACGAAACTCTTATGGGTTTGGAACAACATGAGGGTGAGTAATTAATGTCAGAATTTTCATTTTTGCTTAAACTATCCCTTTGAGACTCAGTGATTTAGGGGTGGAGCTTCATGCTTAGTATTTTCCCCCCCAAAATAATGTGTTTTTATACAAATCAAACTGTCACCAACTCGTAAACAGTTACTTTTTCTCATGAAATCAGGCTGGGTTCCTGAATTTCAAGTCTGAACCTCTCGAATTGCAAGATGCTTTCGAGTTGAGTTTATCATATCAAAGACCTCAGTCTCTTGCGACCTCCATGGCTTGGTTTCTCTTGAAGCCCTTGAGATGCTAATCATTGCACTGTAAAGGAGAGCGGGCCGTTCCGGCCTCAGACAGGCTATTGGGGGCCTCAGCACTTCCAGACATAGTGATTATCAAGTAGGCATCAAGTCCCTCGAGAGGCCCCTGCAATCAGGACGGAGAGGCCCTTTGACACGAACCCACACACACTCATGCGCTCGCTTACACGCACAACACACCTGCTGCCCGGACTCATATGCATGCTCACTAGCCACTCGCAATCTTGAATTAGGAGCTCTCGGCATGTAAGAGTGAGCCTTTCCATTTGAGTTTCAAAGTCAGAGGGGTGAAGAGGGAGTGGACACACACTCACATCGTCACACACACACACTTACATTTGGTTTCAACAGAATTGTAAGTCTGTCATAAAAGGAAGCCTGGGGATATTGAGGCCACATCTGTAAAGCGAACCAGTCTTTCATTTGAATTTTTCCTCAGCTGAGTGATTTAGAATTCCTTCTAAAAACTGTGAGAATGAGCACAAAACAAGAGGAAAGGACAAAGAGAGGGAAAATGAGGGATCGCTCCATCTGTAGACCTTCCCCGTGCCAATATTCATTATGTCTTCATTGGTGCAAGATCACCGTCCATGATATCAGGATGTCCCTCTCAATGCTTTGGACGACAGCCTCCTCCCTCTACACAAGGCCCTGTCAGTCTCCGACCCTTTCAGCCCATTGTTGAGGAACGATCCCGGCTGTGGAAAGCCATGCGACTGGAGAGTAATCTCTCCGTGTGGAGCGTACATGCAAGCGGTCCTGCTCTTTCATGGTCAGGCGTCCCCGTAATTAAAGTATACCGACTTGGCATGCATCCCGACAGGCTTCAGTGCTGCATGTTTGTGTTTCTGTGTGTGTGTGGCTGATCCACGTTATCTGGCACCATTCTCCCCTTCATCTTGGCTCCCTCCCATGAGGGCCACCCTGATCTTCTGTGGCAGGCTGTGGTGTTTGTATGACTTGCTCGCTGGCTCCAAGCCCTGGAGGAAGCGTGGCTGGGGCCCACATTGGCCCTCTATGGCCTTGCATATGTGTGGAGCAAAAGGGATTGATAGAGGAAAAGGAAGTGCTCTCTTTCTGGGAGATCCTCATTGGCTAGGAGAAAGACACATGTCTTCCCATGTCTCTTTTGAACCGCTAAACCACTACAGAAAAGTAATGATGTGGATTTTGAGCTTTCCCTCCCTACCACACACATGTAGATACCTTGTAATTCACCAACCCAACTAGTGGTTATGAGTAGGCACTTTCTCACATATTTCTTGAGGGCCTTTTTTTTGTTAACTGTGGTATTCATTTGTGTTGGTGAGACATGTTTGATTCTCATTGACAGGCATTACAATGACTATCTCAGGTGACCTCTTTATTTCTGTTCATATGCAAGCATGTTTATATTAAGGTTAGGGGTTGGTTAAGGTCTGTCCGCTGGCCATTGAGCTGTTTTAAAATAAAGGGGCCCTAGTCTGTGTTGGTGACCATCTGAGCAGAGTGTGAGATGTTTTGCCTTTGATATCACACAGGGGCCCTTTGTGCTCTAAAGCGAGCGAGGTCAAAAGAAGGCCAAAGATGACGTTTTTTTTGTGCATGTGTGAGACCATGTGAAATTATAGTATGCAACACTTAGATCACATCCCTCCCTGTAAACAGTGAACACCCTTTTCTCATTTTTCCACAGGCCCCTCTGTAGTCGATCAGGGTTCAGCTCAGTCTCCTTCCTAACATGATCATAAACAATATCCCCTCCATCTTCATTCCAATCACACGGAGTCATGCAGTCTTTCCATTAATCAGCCCTCAGGGTTGGTGGGGGGAGGCTGGCTCTTTGGGGAACATTTGGATCCTTAACTCTTTCACTCAGTTCCAACACGGATTACAGAACATTCATCACAACAAAGTGAATATTGTGAGCGCTGAGCCCCGGACATCTCAGATGACAGGAGTTATGCAGCCACCACCACGTACACACACATGCAGGCGTGCACAAGGGCAGGGCGTGACTGAGTGCGATGAAGTTTCATTACATTAAATGTCATCTTTACGTAACCCCATGCCACCGAGTTAATCACTTTAGTTTATTTCCAGCCCCCGAGCGGGTTCAGGCCTGCGCTCGGATTTATCCGGTGTAACGCTAGTACTCAATTGTCTTAAGAGGTGGGTGATTCTCTTGTTGATGTTTTGACTTTTTGACCCCCAGTGGTCGTGACCCTGGCTGTCTGCGCTTTCCTTGATGATAATTGAGCTTATCCATGGGACTAGCGTCTAGTGTTCGCACAATGGTCTTGTTAAAGATGTACTGTGATACTTTAGCTTTGAAATTCCCATTTGCAAGGCTTTAAAAGTACAGATGTGTTGTAGTATTTGCATTGTCTGCTTTTTTACATGCTTAGCATGCTAAGATCATCATGTATATCGTCTGCACAGTCTTGCTTTATCAGAAGATTCAACTCTTAAGGTTTCTCTGACATTGACACTTGCTCTTTATCCTTCCTCAACTTCCTCTTTGAAGACTCGATTGTTCGGAGTGCACTGAGGGAGCCGTCTAGCATTAGTTTTCCTTTGATGAAAACAGCACAGAGGGGTTAATCCAGCAGATTAAAGCAGATTTCCTTGCACTGGAAATGAATAGATAACAGTTTGAGCTCTGATACATTTGAAAAGAGGGATTAAATGCTTCGTTTAAAGTCTGTAAGATACATTGGGAGGTTAATTGTTTCTCCAATAACATATTTATCCCTCCATTTGTTAGCACAATTGGGATGAATCGCCAAATTACTTTCTATCCCATGTGCTCATTTTTTCATTGTTTTTTTTGTAGAAACAAAGATTGAAGTTGTTGACCAGAGGCCTATTGTGCCAGTATTGGATTTGAGTCTCTGATCCAAGCCACTTAGACTGACAAATAAACCTTTTCCAATATGTTAAAGCTTTGCCTATCCAAAAGGCCTGATGTGAAATTTCAGCCCTATCCCAAAGGCCAAATGGTTCACTTTATGTGTACTTGCAGTCTCATAGCCTTCGCTTGAACACGTCTGTGAAATTTACAAGACCCTATAGCAGGGGTGTCCAGACTTGGCCCTGGAGGGCCACCATTCCAGCAGAGTTTAGCTCCAACTTGCCTCAAAACACCTGTCTAGTCTAGTATGCCTAGTAAGACCTTGGTTAGTTAGTTCAGGTGTGTTGAAGTGGGAGCTAAACTCTGCAGGACACCGGCCCCCCAGGACTGAGTTTAGACAACCCTGCTCTAGGGTGTCCCATTTTGTCATTTAATAATTTAGAAAAGTACTACTTGTGCACCATTTGATGAGCTCTTTAGAGAAGCACACACTGGTTGTTGGCTTTACGGTGGACTCCAACCTAACTGTGAGGTATTACGTCAACAGTTTATGAACTCGATTAATGGGCTGAGGGCAATCTACCCTTTCAAAAAGGGAAAGTCGTGGCCTAATAGTTAGAGAGTAGAACTTGTAACTTGAAGGTCACAGGTTCGAATCTCGGTACTGGCAGCTTCTACCCTCAATACCACAACTGAGGTGCTCTTAAACAAGGCACCGAACTCCCAACTGCTCCCTGTGAGTCTTTCCTTTGCTTTCCTTTCCTTTGCTTTCCTTTCCTTTCCTTTCCTTTCCTTTCCTTTCCTTTCCTTTCCTTTCCTTTCCTTTCCTTTCCTTTCCTTTCCTTTCCTTCTTTGGTTTTTCCCCACACTTCACTTGCTCAGGTATGTTTTGTTTTCTCTTGCACAGTCACTCCTGTCATTTCTCATTCTCCTTCTCCACCTCTCTCTCTTTTCCCCCCTCTCTCTTCATTACAAGCCGTTAATTTATTTGGCTCTATTGACCTCTGCGCTGTGTCCTCTCCCTTCAGAAGAAGAGGGTGGAGAAAGATGACAAGAACGAAATGGCCTCGACTGTACATTACTGAAATATGACTCCAATCTTTTCCTCAGTGTGTCTGCACAATAAAATTCACGCCGGGAACCTGTGCCAAGAAATGCACCAGGAGCAACCACAGAGACTGATGTGGGCTGTGTCAATAGCTCTTGTTTTTGGCTTGTCTAATTGAGAGAGAGGCAGTGCAAAGGATGAGCGAGGTAACCCGGGTCTCCCTTCCCCCCAGGTCCATCTGGCTGGGCTCGGTACCACGAACTCTCGGAGCTGGCTTGGACTGAGATCCCGCCACCTAATTGCCATACCTTAACCTTAGCCGGTCTTAACTGTGTGACCCTCTTCTTTTCTTGTCTGTCCGCCAGCTAGCACCTCTGTAGATCTCCTCCAACAAGCGGGAAGGCATTAGAGACAGACTGACAGGGGCAAAGGGTGCTTCTGGATGAGTAGGCAGAAACGTCCTGACAGGATGACAGCGGCTGCCGCAGCAGCAGGTGCCCGTCACCTTTTGGCCCTCTGCGGCTGATCCTGCCAGGAACCGTGGCTCTTCCACCTTCCTAACCCTCACCTCCCTAATTGAGACCCCAGCAGTCTCTTGGCTCGCTCTCCTCCGCCAGCCCTTCCGCCCTGCACGATGGATACGTATCCCAAATGTGTCTAACAGTGTTCATACTGATGGCTATATTAGTTTCCAGCCAAGTCTGTAGGATCTCCAAAATAGATGCCAAGAGTCGTGCATCTTAACTACGCAGGGAGCATAGAAACACATACCATATATTTACTAATGATTTTGCCCATTTGATATAAATTCTGAGTGTTTTGATGGAGTTTTACGGACTAAGTGGAGGAATATGGTCAGCGGTGAGTTGAAGGAGTTTCCTTTTTTGCCTTCCTTACTTACCTAGCTACCATTTTTGTCTTTTGGATGCTTGTCCCTATCATGGGCGTAACAAGCTTCATCCACAAGACTACTTTACCTAACTAACATAAGTTTTTCTCCAAAAACAAACCAGCTAGTCTTTTGGCAGAGACCCTTTTCTTTCTCTTTCACTCTTATTCTGAAAGCCACAGGCTTCATATGTGTGGCCTCTTTGTTTAACCTCTTAATTGGATCAAGTCCTGGCTGACAGTTTGAGAAGGCTCACTCAGTGTAGATTGTCACATCTGACACTAAACCCCTCTGTGTCTGTTGGGCCTGGCATCCACTCTGACGATGCTACAATCAGTCAAATCACTAACTCCATCTTGTCAACCCCATGTCTCTCGGTCCTGGTTAGACTCATCTTTCCATCCTTCACCATTCATGTACAGGAGCCTCATTAACCGGTTCGTATCAGCATCTATGGTTAGTACTTTGTGATCATGTGTGGAAGTAAGTTCTATAGATCTAATTTGTTGTCCTAAATAACCGATACATTAATGGTATGCTGACTCCTATAGGCATGGATGTAACATTACGCAAATCTAAAGTATTTTGTTAAGAATGCCAAATAAGAAGTTCTCAATTTGTGTTTTTAACCATCACATAACCCCCCCCTTTACTATTTTCAGTGTAAAGTGTAAAGGCTACTAATGATTCAACAGGCACCAGCAGAGAAAATTAACCTTGGATATCAAAAGGATGCTTTTGGTTGCTGGCGCTAGTGCTAATCACTGTTCCCAGGTAGCATTTAAGAACTTCCTGGCCAGCTTTGCCATAATTTCTCTGCCTCTCTCAGTCTCTGTAATTCTGAATGTACAGTGCATTTTTCTTTGTTATTATTTGCTGTGACAGATGCATTGACAGCATAAATCCTTGGAGTTCAGTTTGGACTGAGGTGCTTGTTGGCTCGTGTGTTCAGCACACACACTTGCGCTGTTACACACACGCTTTGTACACACCCTGCGGTATGCCTCTAAGGTACAGATTCCTCATCTCAGTTTTACTCCATGCTGAAAGCTGTCAGGAGAAGAAATGAAAAGACGAAAAAAGATCAAATTATCGTCTGCTATTAATTATAGCGAGCAGGCAGGCACAATAAAAGTGATAAATGTCTCTTTATCTCCATCTTAGCTGCACGGAAATAGAAGCGGTGTGTTAGCGTCTCCTTTGTGTTCTTTGGAAAACATGTTTAAGCGCTCTGACTGAGTAAATGAAGAGGGCTTATCGGATTAGGCATCGCTCTGATATAAATACTGTTATTTTATTTTTCGCTCATTCTTAAATGTGATTACTGTTTACAATGCTGCCAAATTATTCGCAGCACACTACGACTGTGCGTATTTGCATAATGTCGTGTTGATTGAATGCCACCAGCGGAGGCATTCTTACTTTAGCTGGTTTTGTTTGGTCCTTTCTGTCTTTTGCGTTGTCTTTTTTGTCTGTGTATCTGTGGCTTAAAGTATCCCTTTCTTTGAGTGTGTCCTGTATTGTGTGTTTACATGAGTGTGCTTCTGCTTCTATAAGAGGGAGGTATCTTAGTAAGTAGTTATTTAGCAGATGTTTATATCCACAGTGACTTGGGCCTGAATCACTCACTCAGAGCGAATGAAGAGTGTACTTGTTTTGCCGCCCACAGTCAGTCCTTTATTTTTTTCATTCTCTTTCCTTTATTTTTTAGTTGTCTGTGTGTATATTTTTTTCTTGAAGTTTTTTATTGCATACGTTTTGACCCTTTGTCTGTCTGCCCCCTTATTTTGAATTCTTTTATCTATCTATCTATCTATCTATCTATCTATCTATCTATCTATCTATCTATCTATCTATCTATC
>JAHKKF010519989.1:0-13689 GCA_019740295.1 Labeo calbasu | reverse complement strand
GAAAACAATGGAGGTCGGACTGTTACAGCTGATTTAGGGCGGGTCTGAGGTAAGACGCTCATGTCAATCAACTATCCTGGGAGCGGCCTCTGTGGGTGTGACGCCACATCAACAGGCATCTGAGAATGGCTCGATTTGAAAAAGGGGATATTATTTTTACAGAACCACTGCATGGATTTTTATCATTATAGGGTAGATGTGTACATACACTGACAACACACATTAATGTTCAAACAACATGTAAAGGTGAACTTTGCATCCGATGTCCCCTTATGTAGGTCTATAAAATGTATGTAGGTCTAAATTAGAGTAAATATCTTGTTTTGTTTACGTTAGCGTAAAATGTCGTTTACGCTAACATATGACATATGATAGTATTACTTCTTCAAATTAGCTGTTTTTATATTTATAGTTTATATTTAAATTTTACTTTTAGTAATTTTATGTGCTTTTGTCATTTTTTAATAGTTTTGTTTTAAATTTCTATTTAGCTTTCATTTATATTTATTTCAGTTTTAGGACTTTTAGTACTTCAAGTTATTTCAGTTAGTTAGTTAAAGGTATAGTTCATCCAAAAATGTAAATTCTGTCATTAATTACTCACCCTCATGTTGTTCCAAACCTGTAAGACCTTCGTTCGTCTTCAGAACACAAATTAAGATATTTTTAATGAACTCCGAGAGCTCTCTGATCCTCCATAGACAGCAAGGGTTCTACCACGTTCAAGGTCCAGAAAGGTAGTAAGGACGTTGTTAAAATAGTCAATGTGACATCAGTGGTTCAACCATAATTTTATGAAGCTACGAGAATACTTAAATACTAAAATAATAACTTCATTCAACAACTCTTCTTTGGCTAATTTTGTGGAGTACCACAATGCATTTATACTGTACTACCACGATACCTTTCTGGACAGTCAGAAAGTCAGAAAGCTCTCAGATTTCATCAAAAATATCTTAATTTGTGTTCTGAGGCGTACGAGGGTCTCACAGTTTGACATTAGGGTGAATAACTAATGACAGAATTTTCATTTTTGGGCGAACTATCACTTTAATAATGACAACACTGCACTGAACTATGGTAGTATTTGCTCAATACTCCTTTGTAGTATTGAATAGTACTGAATGAAATATAAGCAGGTCTATATTTACAGTACATACAGGCCATACAGATCTTTACTGAGCTCACCGCAGTGCATTCTGGAATTGCCCTCTTTGTGAAGGACAGAAGTGACGTCCTCCTAGAATTTTGTAAAAGCTAGATATTTTAAGACAGCATAATTTAATAGCCGCTGGCAACAAGGCAGCTCTCTAGATTTTGGAACAAAGCCCATGTGTGCTTTACTAAAGAGCAATGCCCATCATTAAGTTCTGCCCACACCACCAATCATCATCAGACATCTGTTAATTTGGCCAAGAGTGTAAAAAGAGGTTGGGTAACCCAGACACTCTGCCAGAAAAAGAGTGAATCAGACACAGACAGCCTAACAAAACTTTCAATGTGTCACATGCATTCAGCCACATATATTTTCTGGCTTTTCAATTTTTGCCAAAAGACAATGTCATGACGCAGCACACCAGACCCCTGAGCAGTCAAGAATGAAATGTCAGAGTCCAAACAACGGCTAAGATAGACGAACAAAAGACGCTGTCAGGTTGGTACACTGCAAACATACTTGATCTTTCTCACAACTGCATAAAACATCTTCCTAAATGCCACCCCTTTGTGCCCATTTTCCCGACAACACATGCACACAAACTCATGCGCACAATTAGTACACATGTACAACACCACAACATTGTCTCACTCAATGCTACGACAGCAAGAACAGTGGAAACTGATTGGTGTAATTACTCACATCCATTAGCTTCAGGAAAAATCATCACATTCAAAGGAATTGAGGGAAGATCCTCTCTTGCTCTGTTTCTCAATCTCCCGCTCTGCTGTTTTACGCCTATAATAAACCACCGCACGTGCGATGGAAATGCACCACACATAATTGATTTCAAATCCAGACACCCAATATTACAAAATGTTGCTTATTTATAATAAAAATAAAACAAAACAAATAATAAATAAGAAAAAATAAAAATATATTATTTTAAATAAATGAGTAATAACAAAAAATAATAAAAAGTAACAAAAAATAAAATTGTGCAATAAAAATAAATTGTATTTTTTAAGAAATAAATAATAATACATTTATAAAATAATGTCAAATAAAATGCAACACAATATTACATAATCATGCTTATTTAAAATAGAAATATAATGAAAAATAAATAGTAATAGATCATATTTTAAAAGTTATATTAAATAAAATACAGAAATAAGAAAAAAAAACATAATATGCAACGGTAATGCATACAAAATGCATAGAAAAAAAATCTCACACTGATAAAATGTTACAAGAAATAATTAAAATAAAATGTAAAAAACTTTAAAAATAATAATAAATAAAATCTTTACAGTCGTAAGTGTCAAAAACAGCTCTTGACTTGACAGACCACCTCTCCCACCCACCATACCAGATTTAATTGAATTTGCTGCTGCCTCCTAATCAAGGCTAGTATGATTTGCATACGGCTGCATGCACCCCTCCCTTGCATGTCTGAGAGCCTGGCATTGAGCCAGCAGACGGAAAGGAACCAAGAACATCTGACATATGAAGCACAGGGAGAGCGATACAGAGAGAGGTGGCAAGGTAGACGCAAAATGAAAACAGGAAAATTAAGCGATGCAGAAAGGACGAGAAAAACAAATTCGAAACAAATCACACAGATGCCTGCAGAGGTAATCAAGGGCCAAGGTGGAGCGTGACGGCAGGTGGCCACGACCATGCCAGCTCTGAGCACTGATATAAAGCAAAATGGCAGGTAATGCGTCTAATTAAAGTGGAGTCCTACAAAAAGCTCTTTTGAAATAAGCAGTTTAATTAACACGGTCTTATAGCAGCTAACATATGCAGATTAGAGAGGAGGAGTCCGACTCGGAGCCGTCGACTTTCTGCTAATTATTACGAAGGAGACCTCAAGGACGACTTGAGCATATGCTGATTATTGTGGGGGAAAAAATTAAGTAGGAGAGTTGAACAAAGGCTATGGCGGCATAGAAGTATAGCTACTCTACATAATGACTTTATCAACTGCACCCCTTCTATATATACTGTACATTTGCCATTTATGCTACATTAATAATTACACTATGCAAATATATCAAACTATTTGCATGATGCAGTTTGAGTATTGACATTCAATAATGTAGTCCAAACAAATGTTGGCTCCCAGTGCCCTCTTCAGTTCGAGGAAAGACTGCCTACAGCATGACCAATGCTATTTCCCACAGTGTCCATATTAATCAAACAAAACAGACATATACAGAATAAAAAAAAGTTTAGAAAAAAGTAGAAAGATGAGGGAAATTTTATGGGTGTGGCTTCCGGTCTCATCCGCATCCAGCTATTTTTAGCTGTACAAAACAGCTTGTTTGCTGCTTGATATTGCATATTGGTGTTTTACCATACTATTTTAATGTATTATCTTAATTATGAACACACTGGTTTGTAGTTCAAATAGTTTTTCGTTTACTGCACTTTGTTATTCTTCTCGTTATAGCGGATAATGAACCGGACGTCTCACCCGTAGCTTACTTCCGTGTTAAAGGAAAAGTTCACTTCCAAACAAAAATTTACAGATAATGTACTTACTCCCTTGTCACCCAAGATGTGTGTCTTTCTTTCTTCAGCCGTAAAGAAATTATGTTTTGTGAGGAAAACATTTCGGGATTTCTCTCCATATAGTGGACTTCAATGGTGCCTGTGAGTTTGAACTTCCAAAATGCAGTTTTAATGCAGCTTCAAAGGGCTCTAAATGATCCCAGCCAAGGAAGAAGGATCTTATCTATTGAAACGATTAGTTATTTAAAAAAAAAAAAAAAAAAAAAAAAAGACAATTTATATACTTCTTAACCTCAAATGCTCATCTTGTTGTCTAGCCCTGCAATGTGCATGACAGGGTTACCAGGTTTTCACAACAAAATCCGCCCCATTGCTACTTTAGCCCAAAAGTAGCCCAATAGCATTTCGAGGGGGGTCCCCAGTAAAAATCAGGGTAAAACTGGGGAGGTAAAATATACTTTTTTTTTTTCTTTGGCAGGGTTTCCCTGGTACAGTTAGAATTCCAGGGGCAAAATTACATTATTGGGGTCGCTTCAACCCGCGGACGTGACAAAAAACCCAGCAGGAACAGCATTAAAATAGCCCAATCATGTGGGAAAACCGATGACCTGGCAGCACTGGTGCATGCATACTCTGTAATCCAGGTCAGTAACTTCAAAATTGCCCTATATTAATGTGTTACCTTTTTTTGTAAATGCAGTGTGACCTTCTTTGCACATTCACTTTGTAAACACTGTCGGAACTTCTGCAGCGATATAGGATGATTTTGAAGTTGGAGGAGAAAATAAGATGGGAGTGTTTCGACCTACACTAACTGTATTCACCCAGATTACACATGCACATCGCAGAGCTAGACAAGATAAGCATTTGAAGTAGAAAAAAAAAAAAGTATATAAATTGTAATTTTTTTTTTTTTTAGAAAATAACCTATTGTTTGGGATTGTTTAGAGCCCTTTGAAGCTGCATTTAAACTGCATTTTGGAAGTTGAAACTCACAGACACCATTGAAGTCAACTATGGAGATAATTCCTGAAATGTTTTCCTCAAGAAACGATTTCTTTACAACTGAAGAAAGACATGAACATGTTGGATGACAAGGGGGTGAGTAAATTATCTGTAAATTTTTGTTCTGGAAGTGGACTACTCCTTTAAAGAAAAAGGTGGATAGGTCTAATTCTAGTTCGGAAGTAATAATTTAGAGTTATTAGCTAATATTTTTCTTTAAAATATGCACACATTCACTCTTATTTGTGTGCATAATATGTCGAAAGCGCCTTTTCTTATCTGGTCACATTCAGTTAGGAATTACACTAATCACGTCAAAGATACCATATCTTCCTTTCAAAATTGCGAAATATGATAGGACAAATGTATTATTTTGCATCACTGGATATTACTGTCGGTTATTTTACATTTCTGTCGTATAACAGTTGTCAAACATTAAATATTTTGCTACTTAGACCTTACCTGGCTCGTACATCGTAACGGTAAAACTGACGCTTCGCGCTAGTACTCGCGCTCTGCCACGTTTAAACCGTAAACCACGCCTACTTTGATTTGATTGTCCATCTCACTTATTTTGACATTGACGATCGCTGTAGATCGCTGAGGCAGACCAGTTATAAATTGACGTTATTTTCACCACATGCCAAAAATAATAACAGAGTAAAGAAAAGCAGTGCAAGAATTTGGCTACTCCCCCCTCAGTGTCTATGGTGGTTACGACTCTGCTAGCGGTTTTCAACTGGTGGTAACCTCAGTGGTAAGAAACAATATAGCACACACACATTGTAATTAAATGCACTTAAAATCAACGCTGTAATTTATAATATTAGGGATGCATAATTATAGCAGTACTATATCTTTACATGTTATATTGTATATTTAATTGTTAATGTATATTTCTTTTGTTAAATCACATTTTCCATAACTTAATCTGAAAAACACTAATTTAATA
Organism: Labeo calbasu; assembly: GCA_019740295.1. Taxonomy (NCBI): domain Eukaryota; kingdom Metazoa; phylum Chordata; class Actinopteri; order Cypriniformes; family Cyprinidae; genus Labeo; species Labeo calbasu. The sequence goes on along the minus strand of JAHKKF010519989.1, from coordinate 8,056 downwards.
ACACTATTAAACGTGACCTTTAACAAACCTCTTAATATTTTTCATACCGTAGATTATAATGTTCATCTCTCATAATATTCAAACTATTTTAAATGTTCTATTTTTTTTTTTATTATTATTTTAGACATAGCATAACATTTTATTGGTTATCAGCCAAAAAATTTGAATAAAAATATGAAAAAAATATGCTAAACTATTAGCATGTTATTAACATTATTATCATGATTTACCTAACACATGGAACAAAGAGCCTATAAAAAGTTTGATTGGTAAAATGGTAAAAGCTTGATTAGATATTACAGTTGACATCAACAAAAGATATGGGCAGTGCTATTTTAGTATCATTTATACAGTACACTAGTATTTATTAACATTTTGAATTAACTTATTTTTTGTATTTTGTTATTATAATTTCAGTTTTAGTAATTTTGTTGTGGATCGTTTTGTCATTTTTATAATTTTTAAAAATAATTATTTTTGGGTTTATTTTTAGTTGTAGTAATTTTAGTATAAGTATTATTTACGTTAGTCAAGGCATAATTTCTAATAATTTCTATTTAATTTAAATGAATGTCTATTAAAGTTTATACACACATACCTGCTTGTGTGTGTGTATATATATATATATATATATATATATATATACACACACACACACACACACACACACACACACACACACGTGCATATATACATATATAATTTTTTTGTTTTACCTAACAGTAATGACACTGAATATGGGTAGCATCTTAATATCATCAGCTTCTACCAAATGACATGAATTTCTTCAAAAATGCAAGTGTTTTAGTGCTTGACATCAACAGGAAGCAAAAACAAACCATCTTCAACTGCTAGAGCTGGTCAGATGACAGCAGTTGCTAAGCAGATTTTTTTTTCTCTCAAAATGTAGATGAGACAAGACAGCATATAATTAGACTGACAGCAAATACAAACAAGCACATCATGCAGAGAGAGACAGGAACTAGTTATCGGGGTGAAATAATGTGCCACCTTTAGTGCTTAGTGCCTTGTAAACAGTGGGGGCTTTGCCCACTAAGAAGTGCACTCCAAGGGCTCTCTCATCTTCATGAAGAGGGCATCCAGAGACAAACTATGCTCACTGAAATGGCAAATTAATTTAATTACAGAAACATGCAAAAGCGGTGCTGCCACACGTAAAGGGAGGAGCAGGAGGGAGGGAGAGCAAACAGACCACAGTGGATAACAGATGCCTCGCTGGCTCATTCCCTGGGATACAGGAGATAAGGAATCTGGGAAAGAGAGTTTTGTGAGCTGAGAGGCAGAGGTGTAGACACGAGGTGCAAGCAAAACAGGGCACCATCTGTTTTTTTAAAGGTGAGAAAACAAGGCGCCATTTTAAGAGTGATAAGAACGCATCTCCATTTTGAGATGGGTGGCGAGGAGCATACAGTAAATACAGACATGGAACATCACAATTACGAAGTTGTTGTTAGTAAGGACATTTGCTAGAAAAGCCTGGGTGCTTGTTTAGGATCCACTCCATGATAAATGATCCTAAAAAAACAAGCAAACATGCATAAAACATTACATTTCAGGACAATAAAGAACTTTGTAAATGTGATAGTAACAGGTGATTCAGGAAGGATTGTTCTCTACTGTAAGAAACCTCATTCAGGTGAGCTATTAGGTCATGACATGGTTTTTTTTTTTTTATTACCATTTTCAACCCTCATTCCTCAACGGCATGTTTTTAAGGAGCGTGTCCTTTAAGGCTTCTTAGTAATTGGCCACTGTTATGATTGGCTAATGTCATTGCATAGAAAACAGTATTAACGCCACCTCGCTATATTGCTTGTGAGTGATTTAACAACGTGATAAAAAAGGTCATTCCCAGACAAAGCATTATGAAATAATTTACTTACAGTTTGTGATGCAGCTGTAGTCAAATTTCGTACCGCTTCATCAACAAGTTTATTTGTGAACTCTCCACAACATTGTGCCTCGTTTACAAAACAAAATACTGGTCAATCCTCAAACACGATCCAGGATGCCATTAAAAATAAACTATCCACTTGTTCCTTACGCTGGGATCCTTCTAATATCTGTACAAAGACATGAATGAGCTGTTTAAACCAATCGCGTCAAAACGTTTTTTCACTTCATTTCAGACTCAAGCACATGGACTTAGTCAGAAAGCTAACACGCATCTGTATAATGTATCCGGTGTAGCAGTGTTCATTTTGACAGCAAATTTTGATGACTAAAATGCCATTTAGTTGTAGGCATATTTTAGTCATCTGAATTGTTTTTAGTTTTCGTCTAGATTTATAATTATTTACTAATTCAGATTGTCAAGAGCAGTGAGTGAGTTTGTGTTACTTTTGTTGCTTGATTAACATCAATGCCACGTACAACAGCAACTAAATTAAGCTGCTGTCCCTTTAAAACCGAATGCACAGATGCAATGAACAGATACATGTCTGATATTCTCCCAACTGTTTACATTCACTCAAGACGTAACAGAGCATGTTTACGAGAATACTCGTCAAAACTGACAATTCAACGTGTGTATTTCTCCATTCATGTGACGCAAAAGAGTACTCGTGTGCTGTGTGAGAGGCACTGCTTCGGGGTCTGCGCTCAGAGAACCGGACCAAATTGAGTTCTCTTTTGCGTCGTCAAATTTATCAATATGTCTGCTCTTCTCTTACTACAAAATTAACACAAGACAAGATAGCGGCAGTGGTTTTCAGTAATTTCTATTTGCTTTTGACGCGACACGACCCTCGCATTCAGCACAATCAATCAGCCGTTAAGCTACTGAATGCCAGTGGGCGGTGCCTATGGTGAGAAGATGACTATTCATTGTTGTCTTGCTGTGGAGGCGGTGTTTATGCAAATTTCTGTGCCCGGGATGCACCTCAGATCCAAACGAGCCATTTTTGGAGCTTGATTACATAAGTTCCTTGTTTATAATGAGGAGGACGTTCATCCAGAAATGAAAAGATGCTGAAAAAGTGCTCATATTTTGTTAAAGGCTCCAAAAGAGTGTCAGGTTTAAGCTCATCTCTATGCTAAAGAGCAGCATGAGACTTCAGGATGTTAAACTAATATAAATTTAAGAAAGAAATGTATGTAATGGCTGTTTAAATATCATCATCATGATAGTTAAAGAGCCATATAATCAGCACTGATACAGATACACATAAAATTTGCTGAAAGCCAAAATAGTATCTCTGACATACTTAAAATACAACAACCTTGTTAATAAACGGAATACCTAGAGAAATGTGTTAGAAATAAGCCATTTTCACATACTCCTAGAAGAGCAAATGTCAAAATTATATGGCTTTAATAAAAGCAGTTCATTTAACCTGACTGACAATTTAATTTTACACCTAGATGGAAAATGTTGCACAAAAACAATCATGAATCATTAAATGGAAAACAACTTATCATTAAATGTTTCCCAGTTTCACTAGATGTGTGCAATTACAAAGTCTAGACACATTTAAGAGTCAATTAATCATTTAGAAAAAGAGTCAAAATAATTATTTACCATTTAAATCTTTATTTCTTTAAAATAACAGGATATCAAAGTTATTTGTGTTACTCTGAATACCAATACAAAAATTTAATCACTATGAATATACAGCACAGGACAAAACAAAGATATTTTCCCAATGACGAGCGTTTATAAAGGGGGTTTGCAGACAAGAACAAAGCCTGAGGAATTTCACCGTTCTTAAAACTGGCTCCTCATCAGATGTGGCAGGCAGCTTTAAGGCACAAAGACATCTTGGCACTTTGCGTTTCCCCTCCTGTAGGCCCTTTCCTTCAGGCCAAGACAAAACAAGACACCTACACTGACAAAAGATGGTGCAGATTTCAACACATTTGGCATTACTGGAAGAGAACGAGGCGGTCTGGAAGATTTAAGATAATGGCACTGAACACTGCCTGATAAAAACGGTGTATACACAATTAAATTGATTCATTAAAAGCCTATTGAAAGGCACTGCGACTCTCTATCCAGTTAAGGTCACATTTTGCAATAAATAAGATCGTTTATATAAAGCATGTAACGATCCCATTTAATCAACATAAATACTGTTCAGTTCAGATAATCTTTCCAACACAAATTACTGTTTTTATATGGTACCGAGGGTCCAATGAGTCAGTTTTCCTGTAATTATTCGCACAGATGTTATAAAACAAATAGCAGAACCAAACTCCAGGTTCTCTGAAATGCCATAAGCAACTAGTGTTCATTTTGTAGACATCAGATAACCTGTAGTTTAATAATGCGGAATGGAAATTTTAAGGTGCTGCCACATCAGCTCTGGTATCAGATGACGACTTGGCCTCGTTTCTTATCTGTCTCGCTCAAAATGAAGCATAAATATTAAGAGAGCATTCAACAAATCACATAAAAAGGAGCATTCAGAGCAACCTCCTGTAAAATAATCATTCCAATATCAAAAAAAGGAAGAGCGATGCACGTGAAGAGCTTTTCGCACAGCTTGACCAATCAGAACCTGCCTCACAATCAACCTCTGCACACAGACACAGACCTGAAGCATCAGCAGAGTGAGTCAAACGCATGCAGTATATAGAGAAGCTCTTTAACAGTTGTATTTTTGACCTCTTCACCCTTTAGTGCCTGTGCAGTGGGCGTGAGGGTTTCAGGGCACTGTGATGGAGTTTCTGGGAGGTAAAGTCATTATGTGCTTCTCTAGATGGACCTCTTCACCTCAGTCCATGGCTGATGGAAGGGGGTGGGATAGAGCGCAGGGTGAACGGAGGTTTGGGGATTGGAGGGGAGTGAGGAATGGGAGTGGAGGGGGGCATTTGGATGGGGCTAGATTTCGTGGCAGGCCGGATGATGTTCGCCGAGGCCGTTGGCTTGGGTGTTATTCTCGTTGAGCCGACGGACGCGGTACATCTCGTAGTGGATGCTGCTGGTGATGTCTTTAATGTTCTGCATGTGGGTTCTGCAGTCAATAACACGTTAGGATGAGAAAAACAAACCCAGCATGGTGGATGATGAGTAACTGCAGATGTCAGTCACTTTCACTTAGAATAGAAGGGATAGTTTACACACAAATGACAGTTCTGTCATTATTCACCCTCACGTCATTTCGAACCTGTAAGACCTTGGTTCATCTTCGGCACCTGTTTGAGGACCTTTGCATGTTTGTATGATGGTGCTTTAAATTTGATTTACTTCTATGGTAGGAACATCCAGTTTTGTAGAATTTATAAACAGAACAGGAGGCATGATTCATTTGTGTTTATTCATTTTTTATTTAGGGGTAAATAACCTATCCATCTATCTATCTATCTATCTGTGATTCATTCATTCTCTCTGTCTCTGACATTTCATATTTGAAGGCAAAATGATCTATCGTACATTCTGTCCATCTATGGTTCTATCATTCTTTCATTCTATCTAGCTATCGTTGATTCGTTCTGTCTATCTATCATTCTGTCAAACTCTGTCTTTAGTTCTAACATCTCATATTTGAAGGCAACAATTATCTATCGTTCGATCTATCATTCCATCGTTCATTTGTTCTATCTATCTTTTGTTCGTTCATTCTCTGTCTTTAGTTCTGAAATCTACTTGAAGGCAATCTTTTGATCGTTCATTCGGTCTGTCTATCTATTGTTGTTAAAGCAACATTTATCTGTCGTTTGTTTGTTCTGTCAATGGGTTATTCGGTCTGTCTGTCTGTTGTTCGTTTGTTCATTCTATCTCTCTTAATTTCTGAGATTTTCATATTTTATTTTGCAATTATCTATTGTTTGTTCGTCTGTATATTCTTTCGTTTGTTAATTCGTTCAATCTATCTCTATTGTTCATTGTATCTCTTGTCTTTAGTTCTTAAACTTCATATTCGAAGGCAACAATTATCTATCGTTTGTTTGTTCTTTCGTTCTATCCATTTATCTATCATCTATCTATCTATCTGTAGTTAGTTTGTTCGTTCATTCATTATATCTCTGTCTTTAGTTCAGAATTTTTATATTTGAAGGCAACAATTATCGTTTGTTTGTTTGTATGAAACAAATGTGCATTTAAGAGAGTATCATGATGCATGCGTGTGGTGCTGCTGACACAGGAGCCGCTACTCTGACACATAACGTCCATCTCTCTTAGTTCATCATCTGTATATTCTGGTTCAAATAAGAAAGGCTGGGCGAAAAATTGCACGCCATCCTCTCTGTTGAAATCTTCAGACATGTTTCCGAAGATTTATGTAGTGTGCGTCTTGTGCTTGAAAACAGCACATCCAGGTTCTCCATCAGAATGCTGACCCCTGCATCAGCAGCACCACACATATGCATCGTGATACTGTTGTGAACACACATTGAAGACTGACATGGAAGAGAAGAAATTGTTAAACAAAGTCGTTTTTGTTTTTTTTTTAACTTACAAAAGGTATTCTCATAGCTTCATAACATTACAGTTGAACCAGTGATGTCACATGGACTATTTTAACAATGTTCTTACTACCTTTCTGGGCTTTAAACGTGGTAGTTGTGTTGCGACTTATGCAGGTTTAGAGAGCTCTTGTATTTAATAAAAAATATCTTTTTTTATTTGTGTAATAAAGATGAACGGAGGTCTTATTGGTGTAATTAATAACAATTTTCATTTTTGGGTGAACTATCCCTTTAAAACATACAAGTACAGTTTTTTTTTTTACAGATGTAAAGTACGTTACAAAGTGCACATTTGACACAATTAAGCACACTTCTTTTCCAAAAGGGTACACTTGTGATACTGTTTGTTAACCACAGACATAGACTTAATCCACTGACCTTATGAGGAGGTCCCGCAGGTAGGCAAACTCACAGTGGGCAATATTCTCAACTACAGAAACCAAAACACAGCAGAAACACAAGTTACAAACAAAAGGCAAAGAGCACAGATCATATCAGTTCAGTTTTCCCTCTGTAGCCATTTGGAGCAACACAAAGCAATAAGCACTTGTTCACTAGGTGGAGCTGTTGCAGGTATATACTCAGGGGGAGGTGGACGGAGATGAGACACAATCACCTCAATCTCTAGTAATTCAATTTAAACAGAAGCCTTCCAGAAAGATAACCCTGAGAGCCTGACAAATTCGGTGTGACAAATCCACAGCTGCCTGGATGTGAAAAAATGTTTATGAATTATAGATTACGTCAAACTCCATGAAAGAGAACAAGAAAGCCACCACGGAGTAGACATCCAGTGCAGGAAATGAAAGGTTTTCAAAAAGAGACTTTAATAAGAGGAGTCAAGCTCTTCAGAAACATTACAGGATAATTACAGAGTCATTTGACTCTCAAAACATCTCACCAAAAATTAAAGAGTTTTTACTATGCGAGCTGCTAAGTACATCAACCGCCCAGATAGTTGCTATTCAAACAAGGTTGTATATTACTCTACAATAGCAAGTCAACAAGTAACAAGCTTGTGACAGCTTCAATGGCATAATGTTGATTATAAAAGACAATAACTAAGACTTTAGTTTGTATAATTGATATGTGACCCTGGACCACAAAACCAGTCTTATGCAGCATGAATTTATTTGTAGCAATAGCCAAAAATACATTGTATGGGTCATAATTATTGATTTTTCTTTTATGAAAAAAATCATTAGGATATAGAGTAAAGATCATGTTCCATGAAGACAAAAAATATATCAAAATGTAATTTTTGATTAGTAATATGCATTGCTAAGAAATTTGAGAATTTTGAGAAAACCACACCATATATTAACAGAAAGCTTAATTATTCAGCTTTCAGATGATGTATAAATCTCAGATTAACACTTATGACTGGTTTTGTGGTCCGTTTATATCACTCCGCTTCAGGCGGATGCCCAGATCCACTATAATTTATAAATAATACTGTTTTTGTGTCACAAATGTAGTTTTAAGAATTTTTAGGTGAGAATGTACTTGTTTAGACTTAAAATACACGGTTTGTTAATAAAGATAATGTCTATCATGAACCCGCCGAAAGCAGCCTCACCTCGGCCACCTCTTCTGTAATTTGTAGGGGTGTAGCGATACATGT